>CAUYON010026799.1:0-22760 GCA_963573935.1 Arctocebus calabarensis | reverse complement strand
CTCAAAGTTTTTGGGAGCAAGCATTCCCCCATTTGGTGGTGGTGGGGGTTTAAAACCCAGCCCCAGCAAAAAAATGAAAAAAAAAAAAAAAAAAAAAAAAAAAACAAATAAAAAATAACCCAGGTGTTGTGGTGGGCACCTATAGTCCCAGCCACTTGGGAGGCTGAAGCAGGAGAATCACTTAAGCCCAATATTTGGAGGTTGCTATGAGCTGTGACACCACAGCACTCGACTGAGGGTGACATAGTGGGACTCTGTCTCAAAAAAAAAAAAAAGTGTTCTCAAAACTTTTATCACCAAGGCTCATGCTTGTAATCCCAGAACTCTGGAAGGGTGGGGTATGAGGATCACTTGAGCCCTGTTGTTTAAGGCCAGCCTAAGCAAGAGTGAGACCCTGTCTCTACTAAAAATGGATAAAGTAGCCAGCACTGCGGTGGGCACCTGTAGTTCCAGCTACTCAGGAGGCTAAGGCAGGAGGACGCGTAAGCCCTGGAGTGTGAGGTTGCAGAAGCTAGACTGATGCCACAGCACTCTAGGTTGGGTAAAAGAGTGAGACTCTGTCTCACAAAAAAGAAAAAAAAAAGTTTTCTCATCAGCAATTTTCCTCTGACTCCACCCAGTGAATGCGAAAGGGCTACTTGTGGGTTCCCCTGCCTTGCCTCTCCTAGAAGAGCTTCCCATAGCCCCGCTGCTGGCGGGGAGGCAGCGGCATCATTAGGTAATTAGGTCACTAGCATCAATGAAGCCCACGCCCTCCATTTGGTATGCACGCGGCTCACACACACCTTTGTGACAAGAGTAACTGCATCAGGCCAGCTCGGAACCCAAAATTCTGTAAGGCTTTCCTGCAGAACCAGAGCCAAGGGCCCTTAAACCAGAGGTTCAAGAACTTCCTGGGCCTAGCCAGGGGAAGACCCTATCTCTAAAAAAAAAATTTTTTTTTTAATTAAAAAATTCCCCACGGACAAGCCCCAGGTCTCAACACAGCCCTGGAAGATAGGCTTGGGTGGTTTCAGCGTCTAAGGGCAGAAACTCACACTCAGAAAGATACTTCGACTTGCGGGGTCATACAGATGGAACTGAAATTCAAATTAAGTTCCGAAGGACCAGCCAACCTGTTTCCCTCGCGACCCGTCACCCTTTCCCCGCCCACCTTAATCTTTCAGTTCAAGATCAGCGCCGCAGCAGCGGAGCCCCGCCCAGCCCGCGCCGGAACCCCGGCGCCCGCTGTCCGAAGGGACGCAGTTTTAACGGGAACTCTTCCTTTCTGGGGGTAATGACCTTGTGGGGATTCCAAACATAACCAGGAAAACCGGGAGACGCACACGCCTCATCAGACGTACAGTAGTGGGGTGGGAATCGTAAGATCCTAGCAGCAACCCCCTCCTCCAAGTGCCTGCAGGGGACCGGCTGTGCCTTGGGTGACATCGCTCCCCACCGCCCGCCCCGCGGCCACCTGTGCACTACGGGGAAGTGCCGCCTCGAGAGCCGACGAGCTCTGCATACAGAGGCGCCCAGAGGGGACCGCGCCACCCCACGCAGCACCGCCAGGCGGGGGGTGCTCTGAACGCGGGCACCGGCGCGACCCCCTAACCGCGAGCCGCGCCGCTTCCTCCCGGTTCCCATTCAAAGCTGGGACAGGCGCGGTGGCGCCAGCTCCGGGTGAGGAAGTGGCCGACGGCTGGGCTGGGACTCCAGTAGTCACCGGCCCGGCCCCAGTCCCCGCGGGCCCCGACTGTGCGTCCCACCGCCGCCTGCCCCGGCTGCCCCGGGAGCAGATACCCCGCTCCCGGCTCAGCCTGCGCAGGTCCCTGTGCGCCCCGCGCGCTCCCGCCCGGCCGGGTCACTCGCTCACCTGGCCGTGGCCGTGCTGCCGGGGCGCAGCCGCCCGCCTGCCCCGGGTCCGGGCTCCGGGGTCCCGAGCGCAGCCGCCCCCACCCGGCTCGGGCGCTCCGGGCCGCTCGCTCCTCCCACGCCCGCGATCGCTACTTCTGCTTCGGCGGCGGCCGGGTCCACGTGACTCCCGGGGGCGGACCCAGCCCCACCCGCCTCCCCGGGCACCCCGAGGCCCCGGGCCTCTCGCGCTCCCGCAGTGGGGACGACCTAGGCTGGAGCTCCGCCTCTGCGAGCCGGGGCAGAAACTGAGGCAGCCCGAGGCCACTTGGCCAGGTGCAGCGAGAGGAAGTGTCCCTATAACGTAGCATTTATGCAGCGCCTGCCGCACACCCATGTGCACGTGTATTAACTGACTCCTCCACCCGGGACTGACTACGGCCCCAACTGGAAGTCGGCACCGACACTACTACTTTAGACGCAGCCTCAGTTTCCCCTTCTGGAAAACGTGATCAGCACAGTGCCAATCCCACAGGTTGTCTTTTGGTTGCGGGGGGGGGGGGATTAATAGGTTACACGGTTTGCATTTAAAAGGTAAAGTCTCAGTCGCAGTGAGCCCTTCACCCAGGGGATGTGCCTTATACCCCTGGTTGTACCCATTAGGTGGGAACTTACCGAATCCCTCCCCTTTTCCCCACCTTCCCCCAAGGTTGTCTTAAGGACTAAAGAACTCCATACCACTGGTCTCCCGTTTTCCCAGTGAGAAAAATATACCGATTTGTTCTTTAGGACATAAAGCTTTTTCTCTTTTCTTGTGTTTCACGAGGCAATTTGATTCAAACCCTGCCCGTGCGTCTTTGATGGAAGAGTCCTCAAGTCACCTACAGAGCTGCCAGAGGCTTCAATCTGACCACCACCAACGTCCTTCGCAGTTCTACCCAAAGATTCAGCTACCGACTTTAGGAGACCTGTCCTGCTCAGGTGTGCAGGGCGTCCGTCACCAGAGATCACTTCCTATAACACATTTTTTAAAGAGATCATGGAAAGGGTTATCACAACATCAACCACTTGAATTCATGGGGTTAATTCCCCAGGATTAATGACCAAATCTGGGTGAAATTTCTTTGCCTCATTTCTCTTTAGAACTGGTATTTATGGCTCCGTGCCTATGGCTCAACGGGCTAAGGTGCCAGCCACGTACACCTAAACTGGCAGGTTCGAATCCAGCCCAGGCCCGCCAAACGACAATGTCGGCTGCAACCAAAAAATGGCCAGGCGTTGTGGTGGGCGCCTGTAGTCCCAGCTACTTGAGAGGCAGAGGCAAGAGACTCGCTTGAGCCCAGGAATTGGAGGTTGCTGTGAGCTGTGATGCTACAGCACTCTATCCAGGGTGACAGCTTGAGGCTCTGTCTCAAAAAAAAAAAGAACTGGTATTTATTACAACTAGTCCGTTTGAACACTTCTATTTTGGTACATGTTATATAATGTACATAACTTATTAATACAGCCATACATATTCAGAGGGTGCCAAAAACTGTATACACATTTTAAGAAAAGAAAAAAACTGTATGGAAATTGTAATGAGATGAAAATATTCTTTGGAACACATGGGACATGCTTCAGTGTAAGGAATTGTTGATTTTTGATGGCAAGGCTATATATAGCATTTGGGGAATTAAAATGTCCATTGTGTGTGAGATGATGGTCATAGTTGATGGCAATTTGCTTTTTTTTTTTCTTATTTTTTAATTCCCTTTTTTTTTCTTTGTTTGTTTTGTTTAGGATTTATTGGGGGTAGAAAGAATTAGGTTACACTGATTGCATTTGTTAAGTAAAGTCCCTCTTATAATTGTGTCCCCCATGAGGTGTGCCGTACACCGTGAGCCTCATCATCCTCCCAATTCTCTTGCTTTTATGCCTCTGTTTTTACTGAAAACCCCTTCCACACACACACACACACCCCTCCCACCCTCTATGAATGACTAGGGGAATTGGAGGCATGAATGGGAGCACTTGGGATGGTTCACCTCCTTCTCAAACTCCAACTTGGTTGTTCAAAATCAAAATAATTGAGATGGCAGCCCTGGTTCCAGGAGGGCTCAAATATAAAATGACACTTCTTTACCCAGGGGTAACAGGCGGGGAAGAACTCCCTCTGTAGGAGGAGGCATATGGGGCAGAGAGGCCCTGTCACAGTTGAGCTCTCAGAGGCAGGACCTGAACCCGGCTGTCTGGTGCCAGAGCCAGTGGGCACACGGGCCTGTTCCCCATCCCCAGCACCAACGGGACGTGTTCAGGCCCAGAGAGGGGAGTTTTAACCACTCCACAAGATTCACACAGGGGTCAGGAAGTGACCTCAAAGGGTAGAGAGAACTTTCTTTTCCATTTTTCATAAAAAGAAAAAAGAAAGGGGGAGGTGGGAAAGAAAGAACAACCTGAAAGAAAATTGTCTCCTGCTCAGCATTATCCTGACCCTTTCCCCCTGTGTTCCTCACCAGTCCTCAGGATGCCTTTGTGTGTTCCCCCAACCCCCTTCTCATTGCTGGTGGCCATGGTGAACTGGACCATTACCCTCTCTGTGCCTCAGCTTACTTCTCTGCAAAATGGGTGTAATGACTGTACCTACATCCAAGATGATGGTGAGGATTGAATGAGACAGAGGTGGCCATGGTTCAGCAATTAGGGCTGGCTATTTTTAGTACTGTTACCAGGAAGAAGAAGAAGAAAAAGCCCCTTGAGAGTATACACTTGGGCATCAGGGAATCTGGGTTCAAGTCCCAGGCCTGTCCTCAGTTGTGCAACCCTGAGCTGCTAAGTTACCCCCTTCACACCTCTAATTTCCCCATCACGAGACCCACCTTTGGCATATCCAGAGTAGACAAATTTATAGAGACAGAAAGTAGATTGGTGGTTGTTCAGGGGCCACAGGAACACAGGAAAGTGATGGCTAAGGGGTACGGGGCCTCTGGGGTGATAAAAAGGTTCTAAAATTGTGATGATAGTTGAACATCTCTGGAATACGGTAGAGTTGTGCGCTTTATGGGTGCATTGTATGGGATGTGAATGATAGCTCAATAAAGCTGTTAAATAAACACCTACCTTAGAAGTCGTTTAAAGAATTGAAGACAATGGGTCACGCAGGGCTGCACACACCAGCAAACTACAGCCATGCCCTGGGGAACCTCGCCAACCTTACCCCTTTGCCTTCACAGCCAAAATGACCAGAAAACCCCTACGAGTCTGGTTTCCTTTCCTGACATTGTTCAGAGAAGCGCACATCCCCAGGGACAAGCTGAGTCCCAGCTGCAGCCTGGCCGGCCTCTGTGAGAGGAAGCACCACCCAAAACAGGCTTCCAGACCTCAGTGGGGTGAGACCTTGTGGCTTCTGTTTGGGGGACAGAGTCCCCCACTCTTTCAATTACAGCCTGCTTGGTTCCATGGTTTTTCTCTGAGCATTCAACAAACTCTTCCTGAGTGTCTGAGAGGGGCCAGACACTACTGGCCTCCGGTGACGTCACAGTAAGCTTCAAAGTCATACTGTGGAGTCCTCCTGTAATTGGAGAGACTCTAGTGTGATCCCAACCCTGACACTCATCTGCCTGTGTCCCCAAGGCTATGACTTCATCTCTCTGAGCCTCAGTTTCCCAGTCTTCACTGCTGAAGACAAAGCCCCTAGTTCCAATGGCTAGAGTATCAGGATGTATTCAGCTTCCACGAAGAGGTCATCAACAGCTTCATGTGGCTGGAAGCCCTGGAGTGGTTGGGGGCAGGCAGGGTGCAATAAGAAATGCAAGTACATCAACCGGGGCTCAGATTCTTTCCACTCTCAGCACTCCTGGCAGCCAGATTGGAAAGGGCAAAAGCCAGAAAGAGTAAGTCTTTCCCAAAACCCCCAGTGTGCTTTCTCTTCCTGTTTCATGGGCCAAAAGTGGGTCACAAACCTGTCCTACCTCAGGGATGTCTGAGCTTGGGGTGGATCAGCTTTCCCCATGTCATATGAGGGTGCCCAGGGGTATATGACCAAACAGCATAGCTATTGGTGGTGGGGGGGGGGGGATGATGTCATTTGGACAATCCGTGGCAGTTGTCATGAGGCAGCTGGCACAGAGACAGAAATCATCCAAGGCCAGCAAGTCCTTGCTGAGTTCTTTCATTCATTCAACCAACACCAAGGTGCCCTTAGTCAACACCAGACCCTGTGTCTTAGCTTCCAAAGGCTAACAAATTATTGCAAACTCAGCGACTTAGAAAGACAGAAATACATTTTCTCACAGTTCTAGAGGTCAAAGTCTCAAATCAAGGTGCTAGAAGGGTTGGTTTCCTCTCGAGGTACCAGGGGAGAATCTGCTCCATGTCTTTCACTTAACTTCTGGTGGCTAACAGTGATGCCAGCATCCCTCGGCTTGGGGCTGCATCACTCCAATTTCTGCCTGTGTCTTCACATGGCCTTCCCCCCTCTGTCCCCATTATCCAAATCCAGGATGATCTTATCTTGAGAGCCTTAACCTAATAACATTAAAGACTCTATCCCCAAGGAAGGTCACATTACCAAGTACAGGGGTTTAGGACTTAAACAAACTTTTGGAGGGGTCACAATTCAACCTACTACACCCCATATTAAGTGGTTAAGACCCATTAACCCCTCAAGGGAAAGACAGAGGGAAAAGGTGACAGCTGAGTTTGAGGTGTGGACCAAGGAGTGAATCTTCTGCCTCGTGGAGCTGGGAAGACCTGTCAGGGGAGGTGACCTCAGAACCGGATCTGAAAGATGAGCAAGAATTCTCTAAGAGCACCTGCGAAAGCTGCTTTGCTAAAAACGAGGCTGTGTTTGGCAAAACTGATCGATGCCCTTAGAGATCAGAATGGTAGTTGTCATCACCTGGCAGAGGAGGGACCTTGGGGGACCACGATGTTCCAGGTTTTTGATCCCATAGTAACATGGAGTACTCACTTTAGGAAAATTCGGTGAGCTTTATACTTATAACTTGTGCAATTTTATGTCTGTTACACCTCAATTAAAAAAAATGTATTTAAAGGCTGTTCAATATGTTAGCATGTCTCAGACTTTTTTTTCTACTTTTAGTGTTTTCTAAATATCCTTTATTAAGCACATCTTAGTTGATATAAAAAACTAAAACTGTTTCAAAAACAAGGTTGTTAAGAGTCAGGAGACTTTCCCATCACCTTGGGAAGGTGATGGTGAAAACTGAGCCTGGGCTGAGTCCTGGAGATGCTGGTTTCTAGATTGGGGTATTAGTTACACGGGTGTGTTCAGCATATGAAAACCCATGGAACTGGGTATGTCTCCACATTGTTACACATGGGTAAGAATTAAAATATGAGGCAGTTGGCTAAAGGGGCAAGGAGGAAGTATTTAAACCCTTTTTAGCTTACACAAATCAGTAAGATTTATTGGACACCTATCTTGGGCCAGGACCCTTCAAGCAGTAAATGTATTTAGTCCTCTGAACTGAGGTTCAGAGGCATTAAATAGGACACTGAAGCCCCACGCCTTCTTCAAGATCTAGAGTTATTTTCACCCCACAGAGAACTCTCATCTCTTTGGGGGGGTTCTCAGAAAGGTCTGAGATGTGCCCAGAGATGCTGAGCCTACAGAATCAGAACCTCAGTGGCAGACCCAAGGGGTCTGCACTTAATCGCCACCCCCATATGACTCTCTGGCACCCTCTAGTATAGGAACCAGTGCCTTCTGTTAAGATAGCAGGAAAGAACGCATGAGCCTTCTCAGAGATGGAAAGCAGTCTGAGCACTTTGGGCAGATATAGGAAGGCATTAGCCATAATGATAAGGAGGGTTTTACCTATGGCCACAATTCCAGAAAGAGTACCTCATGGCTGTGAGTCCCTCTGGGAGGAGCATTAACTGACCTTCCCATGGCATCTGAGATAAACTTCCCTTAAACATCATTTCCATAGATCACTCACTCATTCAATAAATGTATTCATCCTTGAACAGATTCAGTCCAGGGCATTCAGTGTGCACCTACTGTGTGCCCACCACTACTTTAGGCTCTGAAGATAAGCAGACGAAAGGTTTATTCTCTGTCAGGAGGTCACAGACTGCTGGGAGAGAATGGCTGGGTAAACAATGATAATATACCAATTTAAATGGCTGAGATAAAAGCGACTAACAATATCTACTATTGGGAAGGATACGTAGCAACTGGTGGAAATGAAAATTTGTGCAGCCTCTTTGGAAAACAGCTGGGCAATTTCTTAAAAAGTGAAACATTCACTTACAGAATGGCACAGCAATCCCACCTGTATTTACCTAAGGGAAATGAAAACATGTCCCTGAGAAAGCCTGTATGCTAATATTGATAGTTGTGTTCATAATCAAGGAAAACTGGAAGCTACCCAAATGTCTTTCACCTGGTAGCTGGATAAACAAATGTCCATACAACGAAACTGCACTCAGCAATAAAAAAAGATGGATCTCAAATGCATTCCTGTATGCCTAGTAAAAGACACTGGAATCAGAAGGTTATACTCCACTTGATCTGAGCCAAAAGGCCGAGGGGCAATGAATCAAAGGTTACTGAACAGTATGATTCCATCTGGAAGAGGACATTCTGGAAGAGGCAAAACTAGAAAGAGAGGAAAAAGATGAGTAGCTGCCAGGATCTGGGCTGGAAAGAAACATTATCTACACAAGGGCAGGAGGGAATTTGGGGTGAAGGGAGTGGAATTGTTCTTTATTTTGATTGTAGTAAACAACTTTATACATTTGCCAAAACTCATATAAATGTATACCAGAAAGAGTGAATATTACTGAATGCCAATTGTGCTTTTTGAAGAAAAATAATAGATGATTACAGTATAATTGAGAAGCCCACAATTGAGGAGAAATGATCAGTGCAAGTTTGGGAAGGGGGCAGGAGGCTTCCTGAAGGTGATGATCCTTAAGCTGAGATGGGTGAGAGGTTCACCAGTTGAATGGGCAGAAGAGGGAGCCCCAGGTACCAAGGACAGTGGGAAGGACATATGCTCTGGGAAGGGGCTCCGTTGTGCTGGGTGAAGGACCCTGGTGCCCTGAAGTGAGACTGGCAAGGGCATCAGGGCTCAGTTCATGCACATGGGCTTTAACCTGGGAACAATGGGGAGCTACTGAAGGTCCCAGAGCAGAAGAGTGACCTGGACAGATTTCTGGTTTGGAAAAACCATTCTGTGGGCAGCAGAGTGGGCAGGAGGGGGGAGCCAGGCTGGAAGCAGGAAGACTGGTCAAGACGTTCTCCCTGAGACATTTGCCACTCCGTCAACTTTAACGAAACACTCGCTGTGTTCAGGGCACCATTCTAGAAGCTGAGAATATAAAAATGAATAATGGGGGGAGGCAGAAAAATTCCTTATGGCTCTTATATTCTACTGGGCGGACAGGCTACCAATAAAAAAACACATAAATAAGATCATTTCAGATGGAGATGAGTGTACTGAGGGAGAGACAGGGGTGGGCTTACACTCAGTGGTCACAGAGGCTTCTTGGAGGAGGTGACATGTGCGTGTGAACTGAGGAGAAGAGGAGGAGGTGGCTAAATCAGAGCTGGAGAATGAACTTCTCAGGCTGTGGGTTTAGCAAGGGCAGATGCTCACTGCTTTGAAGGTCCTGCAGTGCGGGCGGATCACAGACTCTCTCAAAACTTGAGGGCAGGTGGCAGGATCACTGGGGAGAGGCCATGCCTTCCCCGAGGCGCCCCCCCCATGCCCTCCCCTGCCCTGTATTCTCCATATTTTGAAGAATAATAATCTACGGCTGGAGTATGGGGAGAACAGCCTGAGTCAGTGTGAGCAGGTTTCCTCCTGGCTCTAAAGGTCATGGCTGTTGCCATTATAAACAGTGCCCATGTTGACAGAATCACACCAGCTCTGGAACCTGGGAGACATAGGACACAGCTGGGAAGGCCAACCCTGGTTTTCGAATTTAAAAAAAACAGGTAAGAAAAGACCCAAGCAAGCAAACACACACCAGTGTCTCAAACTCAGAAAAATGGCTATATCTGTTACCCAGGTCCTCCCCATGAATAGGGCTAGCTTCCTGTTGGGCCCCTAGGACTCTGTCCTGACATGTCACTTCCTTGGCTACACAGCAGTGTCTACAGGGACATCCTTTCATAGATTGAGACTGCACAGGTCCAAATTAGGCTGCCAACCAGCCAGCAGAGCAGCACTTGGAAGGGGCCAAGGTGTAACTGACAAGGTGCACTAGCCTCCGAGGGCCACAGGTCACAGTGTTGAAGGCTACAAGTCTTAGACCATGGTGTCAGCGGGGCTGGTTCCTTCTGGAGGCTGTGAGGGAGTCTGTCCTGGGCTGCTGTCCCAGCTCTGGTGGCCGCTGGCAGTTCTCAGCCTGCCTTGGCATGTGGGTGTGTCAGTCCAGCCTCCGCCTCTGTTGTCACAGGCTGCTCTCGCCATGTCTTCACTTCATCTGCCCTATGTGCATGTCCAAATTTCCCTCTTCTTCCAAGGACACTAGTCATCATTTTAGGGTCTACCCCAATCCGGCATGACAGCATCTTAACTTGATTACATCTATGATGCCCCTCTATCTAAATATGGCCACACTCTCAGGTTCCAGATGAATGTGAATTGGGCGGGAAGGAGTCACTATTCAACCTGGCATGAGATAATAAACAAGAAGGAGAAAATTAGGCTTACCGAAGGCTTCTGAGACAACTGGGATGACAAGAGTGTTCAGCTTGTGGCTAAAAAGGTAGAATAGGGTGGGAGGTGAAACCATACTGAGAACGTTCGGCTAATAATCAGTGTGGCTAAACTGCCTCTGAGGAGAGTGAGTCTATCCCGACCCCACTGGGGTGATTGAACTTTCCAAAAACACCTCCTTTGATATACACCCATACCACATGCTCCTCCAGAACATGACATTCACAAGGTGTGCCTCATAAGGGGAGATGCTGCAAATGGAGAAAAGTAAATTTCACTAGGTGTCCAAAAGTGGCAGAAGCCCACTACCTAATAGTTTAAGGTAAATATGTTATAGTTAGACAATGATAATTCTGCTCCTTGAAAAGCTCCAGTCTTCCCAGTAAAGGCACCGGACACAAGAGGAAGGAAATCAATGAGATGACCCTACCCCAAGTCAGTGTCTTTCTACAACTGCATGAGAGAGTCTGAGCCAGAACTCCCCAGCCATTCCCAAATTCCTGACCCATAGAAACTATGACAGATAATCAATAACTTACTGCTATTTCAAGTCACCAGTTTTTGGAGTAGTTTTTTATGCAGCAATAGATAACTGATACAGGGATTTGTTTTACTCAGTGGGGCTAGCAAGTTTGGGGTGGAGCAGAATTGTCCAAGGCAACAGATGAGAGGTTGGGTTCTGCACACTGCAACGCTCCTTCTTCACCTTTCTCTTAGGCCTCTTCTTCAGTCTCTGCTCTAAATCAAATCAAATCAAATCACACCTATTTTTAAATGTCCATTTAAGGGGATACTACATGATCAGTCTGCCTTGGGGACCCCACAGTCCAGAGGGCCTCTCCTTTTGCACAGGCTGTTCCCCCTGTTGGAAAGCCCCTGGCCTGCTCTCTCACACTTCTCTCTACCTGATCAATTCTGTTTCATCCCATAGGATACCATTCCTTATGTTAAAGGAAAAGTACAAGACAAATTTTACTTAATATGTCATTTAAATAACATATAACTTAAACTAACAGTTGACAATTGCTTTTAAAAAAATAGCCATGTATGTACACATTTGCAATTACTTTGAAATTCATTGAAATTAAGACATTAATAATTGGAAAGAGGCATAAATAGATTGACCAGAGGTGTGATAAAACAAAGACTCAGAGTAGAATCATAGGTGGTGGTTAGGTGGATGCTATAAAACTCTCATCACTTTTATGTAAGTTTTAAGATTTTTTTTTTTTTTTTTTTTGAGACAGAGCCTCAAGCTGTCACCCTGGATAGAGTGCTATGGCATCACAGCTCACAACAACCTCCAATTCCTGGGCTCAAGCGAGTCTCCTGCCTCCGCCTCCCAAGTAGCTGGGACTATAGGTGCCCGCCACAATGCCTGGCCATTTTTTGGTTGCAGCCGTCATTGTTGTTTGGCGGGCCCGGGCTGGATTCGAACCTGCCTGCTCAGGTGTACATGGCTGGCGCCTTAGCCCGCTGAGCCATAGGCAGCAAACCAAGTTTTAAGATTTTTATGACAAAACATTGGGAAAATAATGATAGCAAACAACTGCATAGCAGATACAATGAACCAAGTACAGCTCTAAGCCTTCTGTCTGTTAATTCACTCAGTCCTCAGCCCAACTTATTAGGGACATTCCATTGTTATCTATATTTTGCTAGTGAGGAAACTAGGGGCATAATGAAGTTTAAACCATGTCCAAGTTCACAAGATTAGTAAAGGAAAGAGGTATAACTTGAATCCAGGCAGTTAAGTTCCAGGCAGCACAAGCTTAACCACTATAACATCTAAACCCACTCACTCATGTACTACCTGTAAATCAGAAGAATTATAATTTTATAATTATAATGTCTTTACCTTAAAGTATTATGTAGTGGGCTTCTGCCCAGTGAAATTAACCTTCCTCTGTTTGGGGCATCACACATTATGAGGCCACACCTTGCCAAGGTGGAAACCAGAATCTTACTTTCCCAGACTCCGTTACAGCTAGGTGAAAGACACTCACTTCTGCCCCATCAGTCAACACACTAACATCCAACCTGTGTTCAGAAGTTGGTGACAGGAGAAGCAGGTATCAGACAGCACTTACTTGGTGAGGGTAGTGGCACAGATGCCTGACATCTGGAGGCAACAAGACCAGAGGGAACAGCATCCAGAGCCCAGCAGAACCAGCTGTGCTATCGGAGCCAATCCAGACAGGGGCACTGTGGCTCCAAACTGGGATTTCTGCCCTTTTAGAGATTCTGCGAACCACCTAATATCATTTAATAAATTCCTTGCTTTTCCTAACCCCAGAATAGGTTCCTGCTCCACCTGCCACAACTGATAGATATATCTTCAAAGTGATTCTTTCTTCCTTTTTTTTTTTTTGAGACAGAGCCTCAAGCTATCACCCTGGATAGAGTGCTGTGCCATCACAGCTCACAGCAACCTCCAATTCCTGGGCTCAAGCGAGTCCGCCTCCCAAGTAGCTGGGACTACAATGCCCGGCCTTTTTTTGGTTGCAGCTGGGTTTGAACCCGCCACCCTTGGTATATGGGGCGGGCACCCTACCCACTGAGCCACAGACACCGCCTTAAGAACCTGGTTTTTAAGGCAATCAACACTTTCAAAAGTGGCAGGTCATGTCTGAATATCAGCTCCCACCCTAAGGGTCTGGGTCTCCCCTGTCTTAGTAGAGACAATCCAAGTGGTTCCCACTTACAGTTCTGTATCCTGAAGAATCGTCCCACTCAGAGTTCGAGGTGGCTGCAGGAGGGAAACACATCTTACGTATGTGATTAAGGTGAATGATTGTTCTTAGCGGGTTTTAAAATCCGTTTGGGGATTTATCCTGGCCACACCTTCTCTCTTCTCTCAGGCTCAGCTTCTTTCAACCGCCCCACCCTGGCCCCATAACAAGGTTACTCCCTGTTTTCCGGCTACTCTCCTAACAGGCCCACGGAAAGAACACTGGGTGCAGCTCCCACTCGGTTTGGCTGAGAAAGGATTTTGAGGCTAGGGGAATAAAGGTCTCGGACGTAGCTCTTCAAAGTTAGTGACGATTTTCTCCTCTCAAGTTCGAGGTAATAATTACAAAACTTAAGGTTAAGTTAGCATCTTAGGTGCTTTTAAAGACAGGTTTGAAGTCTGCTTTCTCCTGAGCGCTCACAGTTCCTGCTCCCTATGCGTCTCCCGTGAGTTCAGGAGGGCGGCCCGGGACGTGGAACCCAGCCCTCATCTTGGGCCCCAGAAAATCTACTTTCCAAGAAAAAGGGCAGACAGTAGGGTGTCACCGAAAAGGAGCTGGCGGTGACGCCTAAGCAAGAACTAAAGCGGGTCGCTGGCCCCGCAAGGCCACCCGGGTCCTCCGCCCCCGCCCCGTCTGCGCTGGCCGCCGCAGGTGGGCCGGGCAACCGCCAGTAACGGGTTCACAGGGACAGTCCCCGGCCGGGCAGCCGCTGGCCAGACTCCCTGTCCGACGCTTCCTCGCGGGCCTTCGACCACCAGGCTCACTTGTGAGCTAGAGTTACCTACGAAGACCTCGGTCAGGAGCAACAGCACCAAGCGCAGCGCCGCGATCGCCATCGTGTCCCCGCGGCGGGCCGTGGGGACTCAGCGCTCCTGCGCCCTCACGACTCGACCTGCAGGGGGCGCTCCGGGCCCGGCGTCGAGACACCTGCCAGGCTGGGTGGGGGAGGGGAGGCACGCGGCCGGCGGGGGTGGGGGAGAGGAAGTGGGAGGAGGGGCGTTGCAGGCGAGGGGACGTGGCGGGAAGAGGACCCGGGAAGGGGCCGGGAGTCCCTGGGAATTACAGGGAAGGAGAAGGCATGAGCGGGGAGAGGGGAGGGGGCATTGGGAAGAAATGGGGGGTAGGGAAGGGAGAGGATGGGGAGCGCTTGCTGCCCCACTGCCTCCCCTCCCTGCCCAGATGGGAGTGGGTGACCAAGGGGAAGGCCTACCCCTTCCCGGAGCGGGCACCGGGTGGGAGTCTGGGGAGCCCTCGCGGAGCCTGGAGAGCTCCGTGCATCCAGCTCTGGCTCGCAGTATTTACTGTCTCTTCCAGCCAGTGTTTTGGCCCTTAAGGTACAGCCCAGACCTTGACAAAGACGGTCCCTGCTCTCAGGGAACTTTATTTCTTCTAATATATATTGTTAGATTTTTAAAATTGACTCATAACAGTGGCTCCTATTTATGGGGTAGGTGTGACGATGAGTAGCCATCCCACCAGGAAAGTTAGCAGGTGCACCCCCTCCTACAGCCATCATTGCTTTTGTGCTGGGAACCTTCACCATTCTCTCGTCAAGCTTTCTGGAAAGGCATGAGAAGTCTTTGCTAAGTTTCGTCTCCCAGAAGTGCTGTGCGATGCTGGAATTTCCTCCTGCAGCCCATCCGAGTGCGACTCTGCCCTTTAACCAGCGCTCCCCACTCAGCGCCCATCTACTCACTACTTCAGTGAGAACGTGCGGTATTCCTCTCTGTTCCTGGCTTATTGTACTTAACATAATGACCTCTAGGCTTATCCATGTGCCGGAACCGCAGGATTCCAGGAGGAAGGAAAAGCAAATGCAAACATCCAGCGGCCAGAGCCACCTCCGTGAAAGAGGGGCTGGAGGCCAGGGTCAAGGAGGTGGCTAGGGCATGGAGGGGGTCACAAGCCAAGATCGCGTGTGGCCCTGTAGGCCTTGGCAGGGATGCAGATTTTTTCTGGTTGCAGTGGAAGGCCAGCAGGGAATTTCAGGCAAAGAAATGCCTTGATCTGGGCGGCGCCTGTGGCTCATCGAGTAGGGCGCCGGCCCCATATACCTAAGGTGGTGGGTTCGAGCCTGGCCTCGGCCGAACTGCAAAACAGAAAAATAGCCAGGCGTTGGGGCAGGCGCCTATAGTCCCAGCTACTTGGGAGGCTGAGGCAAGAGAATCGCCTAAGCCCAGGAGTTGGAGGTTGCTGTGAGCTACTTGGGAGGCTGAGGCAAGAGAATCGCCTAAGCCCAGGAGTTAGAGGTTGCTGTGAGCTGCGTGATGCCACCGCACTCTACGGAGGGGTGATAAAGTGAGATTCTGTCTCCATAAACAAAACAAAACAAACAAACAAACAAAAAATGCCTTGATCTGCTTAATGTTTTGATACATTGTATGAAGAATGAGCAGTAGATTGGTTAAGAGTGGAGGAAGGGAGACAGATTAGGTAGGATTTTGCAGCAATCCATGCAAGAGATGATGGGGACTGATTCACGGTGGTTGGGAGGGGACTGGTGAGAGGTGGTCAGATTCAGGATTTTCCCAGAGGTAGTCCCAAGGGGGGTGAAGAATCAAGGATGCTTGTGATTTTTTGTCCTATCAGCCAAATGGGTTGTAGTTTCATTTCTGTGATGAAAAATATTTGGAGGCTAGATATCCCCTCTGGGCATGGGGAGCATGGGGAGAAGGTGGATGGAATTGCAAACACGGAAGTCTTCAGCACATCAAAGGTATTCTAGGGCGTGGGACTCCATGCACAGGGACAGACGGAGAGATGGGGAAGTCTGTGAAGGAGGAAAAAAAAACCAAACAAGTGAGAGAGTCAGGAACCCTAGTGAAGACGGGTCACAGCCATGTCAGCTGCTGCAGTGAGCCTGAGAGCTGAGAAGACTGAGCCTGACGATGGGCCTCGGGGTGACCTAGTCACTGCTTTAGAGCCCACACGGCGGGGATTGAGGGAACGAGGTGGAAAAGTGGAGACAGGAAGTATAGATGTCTCTTTTGAGTTTTGCTCTGAAGTACAGGTGGCCTGTGAGACCTCCAAGATAGCTTATTTGGAGGCGCATGTTACAAGGAGCAGAGGCTCACCCCTGTAATCCCAGCACTTTGTGAGGCTGAAGAGGTGAATTACTTGAACTCAGGAGTTTGAGGCCAGCCTGAGCAAGAGCAAAACCCTGTCTCTGCTAAAAAATAGAGAAAAAAAAAAAAAAGAAAACTAGTCAGGCATTTCAATGGACACCTGTAATCCCAGCTAACTGGGAGGCTGAGACAAGAGGATTGCTTGAGCCCAAGAATTTGAAGTTGCTGTGAGCTATAATGCCATAGCACTGTACTCAGGGTGACAGAGACTCTACTTCAAAAGAAAAAAAAAAAAAAACCTCCAATGCAGCTTCCGAAGAACAATGGTTACAGTGTCAGCCACATACGCCTGGTGGTGGGTTCAAACCTGGCCCGGGCCGCTAAACAACAATGATAACTGCAACAACAACAACAAAAAATAGCTGGGCGTTGTGGTGGGCACCTGTCATCCCAGCTACTCAGGAGGCTGAGGCAAGAGAATCACCTGAGCCCAGGAGTTTGAGGTTGCTGTGAGCTATGATGTCACAGCACTCTACCAAGGGCAACATAGTGAGATTCTGTCTCAAAAAAAGAAAAGAAAAAAGAGAGAGAGAGAAAGGTGAAGGAGAGAGGAAGGAAGGTGATAAAAGAAAGCTTGTTCCGAGAGACGTGTACATCAATGCCCTCCAACAGTAACTCATATTGGAGAACAATCTGTGCTCACTGGTTTCTTTTTCCTTGGGACGCTCCTTTGACATGTTTGCTGATTCCAAATACAAACTCCAGTAGCTCTTCAGTGACTCAGGGAGATGTTGAGAGAAGAGAAATGCTTTTGCCAAAGAGACGCAACCAAGTGAATGCATTAGCACATCTGTTTCTTTTCCGCTTCTTATGCTTATGTGTTCAACAGTGATTCTTCCACACACTCCTCTCGGGGTCTAGTCTGGGAATCACAAAGCTCCCTAGGTGTTTCACCAGAGAGAATTTGATTTAAGGAATCGGCTAAGCCAGTGCTAGAGAAGAGAAAAAAGCAGAAGAGAGGATGAAGTAACAGCGCCTTGAGGAAGCAGGTATTATTCCCAGGTTTCAGGGAACAAAAGGAATAGGGTGGAATTATCAAAACCAAGGAAATTCAGAGGACGGGCCCCAGAAAGCCCGACTGGGGCGTCCAGAGAGGGGGTGCTGCCCACCTGTGGTGGTGATGGGAGTGTATGGAAACGCTTCCTGAAAGTCCCTTTCCCCTCCTCCTGCACCCCATGTCCCTCTCACCCCAACTCCTCTGCAGCTAGCAAAGCAGAAGTGAGGTCTGCAGTGTCCTGACCCCTCGAAGCAGGATGTGGAAGGGTGGTCCTGGAGTTCATGCAAAATAACTACATTATTCTTTTTTTCTTTTTTTTTTTTGAGACAGAGCCTCAAGCTGTCACCCTGGATAGAGCGCTGTGGCATCACAGCTTACAGCAACCTCCATTTCCTGGACTCTCCGCCTCCCAAGTAGCTGGGACTACAGGCTCCCACCACAATGCCCGGCCATTTTTTGGTTGCAGCCATCATTGTTGTTTGGCAGGCCCAGGCTGGATTCGAACCCGCCGGCTCAGGTGTACGTGGCTGGCACCTTAGCCTGTTGAGCCACAGGTGCCGAGCCAAAAATCACCAGTCTTATCTTTATTTATTTTATTATTTTTTTTTTTTTGCAGTTTTTTTTTTCTTTTTGGTCAGGGGCTGGATTTGAACCTGCCACCTCTGGTATATGCGGCCAGTGCCCTACTTCTTTGAGCCATAGGCACCACTCCTCCCTTTTTTTTTTTTTGAGACATAGTCTCACTCTGTTGCTCTGGGTAGATTCTGTGTGTCAGCTTCACTCACAGGAAGTGCAAACTCATGGGCTCAAGTGATCCTCCTGTCTCAGCCTCCGAAGTGAGGCACCCACTACCAACACCCAGCTAGTAGAGACAGGGTCCTACTCTTTGCTCAGGCTGGTCTCAAGAGATACACCCGCCTCAGCCTCCCCGGGTGCTAGGATTTGATGAAGATTTTTATCAAAGATCATATAAAGGTTTTCTCAACTTTGTTGGGTTTCTGTTGCCTAATAACATATATACTTGCTTATAAACAAACACCTTGGATGCTTTAGAAACACAAATCTGAGCACAAAATCAGGGGAAGTGCTTAGAGCTGAATTAGTAGGAATTTTGGCTTCAAAAGAAAAGCCTCTAGGCCAGGCTCAGTGACTTATACCTGTAAACCTAGCACTCTGGGAGGCCGAGGCAGGGGGATTGCTTGACCTCAGGAGTTCCAGACCAGCCTGAGCAAGAGCAAGACCCCATCTCTAAAAATAGCCGGGCATTGTGGCAGGCACCTATGGTCCCAGTTATCAGGAGGCTGAGGCAAGAGGATCACTTAAGCCCAAGAGTCTGAGTTAGCTGTGAGCTATGACACCATGGCACTCAGGGCAACAGAGTGAGACTCTGTCTCCAAAAGGGGGAAAAAAAAAAGACCAGGTGCTGTGGCTCACACCTATAATCCTAGCACTCAGAGGAGGAGGCAGGTGGATTGCTTGAGCTCACAAGTTCGAGACCAGCCTGAGCAAAAACAAGACCCTCGTCTCTACCAAAAATAGAAAAACCGGCTCGGTGCCTGTGGCTCAACGGGCTAAGGCGCCAGCCATGTACACCTGAGCTGGCGGGTTCGAATCCAGCCTGGGCCTGCCAAACAACAATGACGGCTGCAACCAAAAAATGGCCAGGCGTTGTGGCGGGCGCCTGTAGTCCCAGCGACTTGGGAGGTGGAGGCAGGAGACTCGCTTGAGCCCAGGAATTAGAGGTTGCTGTGAGCTGTAATGCCATAGCACTCTATCCAGAGTGACAGCTTGAGGCTCTGTCTCAAAAAAAAAAAAAAAAAAAAATAGAATAACCGAGGCAAAGGATCACTTGAGCCCAAGTTGGAGGTTGCTATGAGCTATGATGACACAGCACTCTACCCAAGGGGACAGTTTGAAACTCTGTCTCAAAAAAAAAAAGCCTGGTATCCATGAAGATAGATCTGTTATAATTGATGTGGATACATTCAGCTGCCTTTCTGTTATTTTGTTTCCAACAGTTGCTATTATATACCTTACAAATATTTTATGCCCTGGGGCTGTTCACATAGTTGTCTCAGCACTTGTCTGCCAAGAACAACGGTCAACAAACATTTTCTAAAAAGGGCCAGATAGTAGGTACTTTAGATCACACAGTCTCAGAACCAGGCAACTCCTTTCTGGTAGTGCAAAGCAAACATAGACCATAGATCGACAGATGGACGTGGTTATACGCCGTTAAAACTTTATAAAAATTGGCAGGAGGCCATATTTAGACTACTGGCCATAGTTTCATGATCCCTGGCCAAACATACCACATAAATATGTCAGTGCTGGCTCGGCGCCTGTAGCTCAAGCAGCTAAGGCACCGGCCACATACACCAGACCTGGCAGGTTCGAATCCAGCCTGGGCCTGCCGAACAACAATGATAACTACAACCAAAAATAGCCAGGTGTGGTGGTGGGCACCTGTAATCCTAGCTACTTGGGAGGCTGAGGCAAGAGAATCACTTAAGCCCAAGAGTTTGAGGTTGCTGTGAGCTATGGTGACACAGCACTCTACCCAGGGTGACAGCTTGAGGCTCTTTCTCAAAAACCAAAAACAAAAAAACAAAAAAAAAAAATAACAAATATGGCAGTGCTGACCATCGCCAAGTTTGGTAGAGGGTAAAAGCAGCTATGAAAGATGTGTTCTGGCTTGGCGCCTGTGGCTCAATGGGCTAAGGCGCCAGCCACGTACACCTGAGCTGGCGGGTTCGAATCCAGCCTGGGCCCACCAAACAACAATGACAGCTGCAACCAAAAAATAGCCGGGCGTTGTGACAGGTGCCTGTAGTCCCAGCTACTTAGGAGGTGGAGGCAGGAGACTCGCTTGAGCCCAGGAATTGGAGGTTGCTGTGAGCTGTGATGCAACAGCACTCTATCCAGGGTGACAGCTTGAGGCTCAGTCTAAAAAAAAAAAAAAAAAGATGTGTTCTGTGGTTAATCCTTGTGGTTTTATTTTTAGTCCTTTCTTGGGTATTCACTGCTGCTTAGGTCACCACAGCTCAAAATGAATAAAAATTTGGAAAAGAGTCTAGGCATAGGCACAATTTAAAATATTTTAGTCCTATTATCTAGTCCCATTTTCTAAAATATAAAGTTAAAAAAAAATAAAATATAACGTTTAAAAAAGGAACTCGGCAAGTTGTCTGTGGAATCTGACTAATAAAGGAAGATACTTCTGAATGCTCTCAGCATACTCATTCTCTTTCCCTTCGTTAAAATCATCACCAGTTGGGTGGTGCTTGTGGCTCAGTTGGTAGGGCACCAGCCCCATATACCAAGGGTGGCAGGTTCAAATCCGGCTCTGGTCAAACTGCAATTTAAAAAAAAAGCTGGGCGGCGCCTGTGGCTCAGCGAGTAGGCGCCGGTCCCATGTGCCGAAGGTGGCGGGTTCAAACCCAGCCTCGGCCGAACTGCAAAACAGAAAAATAGCCGGGCATTGTGGCAGGCGCCTGTAGATGACAGTTTGAGGCTCTGTCTCAAAAAAAAAAAAAAAAATTACAGTTTGTTACTGTGATTAAATTGTGCTTTCTTATAGAACAGTATAAAGTCACATATCCTCAACATGGCCACTATAATTTGTTAGACAAATATTCATTATAATAATTATTATTTTTTTTTGAGACAGGCGCCCGCCACAATGCCCGGCCATTTTTTGGTTACAGCCATCATTGTTGTTTGGCAGACCCGGGCTGGATTCGAACCTGCCAGCTCAGGTGTACGTGGCTGGTGCCTTAGCCCGTTGAGCCACAGGCGCCGAGCCTTGTTAGACAAATATTAATTCAGGTTCATTTAACCAGTGATTTTTTTTTTTTTTTTTAGAGACAGAGTCTCACTTTGTCATCCTTGGTAGAGTGCCATGGTGTCATAGCTCACAGCAACCTCCAGCTCTTGGACTTAGGCGATTCTCTTGCCTCAGTCACCTGAGTAGCTGGGACTACCGGCACCCGCTGCAATGCCTAGCTTTTTTTTTTTTGTGGAGACAGAGTCTCACTCGATCGCCCTTGGTAGAGTGCCGTGGCGTCACACTGCTCACAGCAACCTCCAACTCCTGGGCCTAGGTGATTCTCTTGCCTCAGCCTCCCAAGTAGCTGGGACTACAGGCGCCCACCACAACGCCTGGCCATTTTTTGATTGCAGCCGTCATTGTTGTTTAGTGGGCCCAGGCTGGATTTGAACCCGCCACCTCAGGTGTACATGGCTGGCGCCTTAGCCGCTTGAGCCACAGGCGCCAAGCCTGGAATTGCAGGCTTTTCTGTTAATAAAAGTGGAGGTGTTGATCTCTCGTGTGCTTCTGCCTTGATTTGCTTGGGTGACAGGCAGGCAGACTCCTTGGTCCGGCAACAGTGTCATATATCATTTTTCAGTCTTACCCAACATTCGTTCTGTTTCCTGCCGGCTTAGATCTTCCAGTCTCCCCTATTGCACTTCCTTTGCTGGTTCCCTCACGATGAGTTAAATAAGAAACGAAAATATAGGCCAGTTTGCCTAGCGGAGGGAAGAAGGGGTATTTATTTATTTATTATTTTTTCCCCCCCGGTTTTGGCCAGGGCTGGGTTTGAACCCGCCACCTCTGGCATATGGGGCCGGTGCCCTACTCCTTTGAGCCACAGGTGCCGCCTAAGAAGAGGTATTTCTGAGCTAGGGAGATAAGCATGTTGAGCCCAGTGTGCCCCTTTTAGAAAACTCCAGGAGACTCAATGTGGCTACAGGAGCGCTGCTCAGACCGTGGGGTGTGTGTGAACTGCCTGGATTCGGTACGTCTAGGGTGAGCCCCAAGATTCTGCCTGTTTACAAGCTCCCGGGAGGAGCTGATGCTGCTGGTCCATGGACCACGCAAGGGCCTGGGCTGGAGCGCAGGTGCCTGTGGGCGTGTCCAAGGACGAGGATGGAAAAGGAGAGGACCGCGAAGCTGAACAGGTTCTATAAGAATAATCATTTTTCACAGCCCAAGTCAAACAAAAAGATTCCTAAACTCGGGCAATCTTTTGAAATAATATATGAACTCCAACCACATTTCAGTATGATCACAGCACTAAGTCTAAGTCATTTCCTGAAAACTCCTGGGTTCGCCGTTAGCCGGTGGAGCTGAACGCTACTTGGCGTCTACTGCCATCTAGTGGACATACGTGGACACAACTAGCGCCTCTTTCATGACTAGCACTTTAGTTTTCTTTTCTTTCTTTTCTTTTTTGAGACAGAGCCTCAAGCTGTCGCCCTGGGTAGAGTACTGTGGCATCACAGCTCATAGCAACCTTCAACTCTTGGGCTCAAGCGATTCTCCTATTTTCCTGCCTCTACCTCCCAAGTAGTTGGGACTACAGGTTTCCGCCACAATGCCCAGCTATTTTTT
>CAUYON010026798.1:0-10588 GCA_963573935.1 Arctocebus calabarensis | reverse complement strand
TGTGTTCCTCGACCTTGTCTCTTGGCTCAGCTCCAAACCGTTGGCTTTCTCGCCAAATTTCTGTCCTTTAACTCTCCTTCTGGACAGGAGCGTCTGCAGAAAGCTGGCTACAGACCGCCATCTTGGCTCCTCCCCCTAGTTATCATATTTTTGATGGGAACATTTTATAATCACTTTCTTAATATTTGATGTAAGTTCAAGAGATCTATTGTATAGCATGGTGACTATTGTTACCAAAATTATGTTTTACATCCGTTCTTCACAGGAGCAATAAAAGAAGTTTAAATTATGATGGCTGCATTTAATTTAGGACAAACACCCAAAACATTCTAAATATAGCTCCCTTTGTTTCTTCGTAATTGCTAATATATTCGTGATCAATTTGAATTTTCAAACATTTCTAAATAAAGCAAAAGTCTTTAAAATAGATGTAACAAGGTATTGAAACAACATTCTGTTAGGTCAGGCAGTGGGTTGCACATGAGCAGGGTGGATGGTGGGTACTATTTTGGACTGTCTGACTCAGGGTAAGCTGGGTTAATCAGGACCTCGCTGGTGCAAGACATTGCAGACAGGTTGTTTTGGAGAACTCATCAATGTCCCAGGGACTTTCTGACATGGACAGGCAGATGCCATCATACTTACTTGGTTATTACAGGAACATCGTGATTAGTACTCTAGGTAGAAGGCTCCCAAGAAAGAACAGATGAAGGTCTCCAAGGACTAACCATCAGAAACAAGTAGGAAAACCACAATGTAGACATTCTGTCAAGGCCTCGATAGAGGGTTTGAAGCATGGGCATGGTTGAGGTAACAGTATCTTTACATGAACTACTACCCTCATTAACATAGTAAAACACATACCAGCACCTACCAGCACTGCAACAGTTCACAAATACCATGGCAACACCTGGAAATTGCTTTACAAGGATAGAAAAGGGAGGGTTCCCAATTCCAGGAATTAGCCACCCTTTTCTAAGAAAAATTGTGACTAGTCCTCCTCCAATTTAACATAAAATTAGAGACTCAGCATAAAAGGAGAAATCTTGTCAAACTCAATGTCTCCTCCACTTACAGGGGCTGACCCATTCCTTCTTTGGAATATACTATGCTTCAGTCCTTTATAAAACTTTAGCATTTTGCTTGCTTGCACCTGCTTGCTCTGCTCATCCTTTCCATCATTTTAGTACCAGTAACCATTCTTTGGCATCAAGAACCTGGAAACACAGGCATCTGACATCCAGTCCCATCGACACCTAATAATTCCTTTAAATTAATTAATTAATTCCATTAATTAATAGTATATAAAATTTTATCACAGATTCTAATTTTGACCATTAAAGTTAGGTATAAATCTCAGACAAATGAATGTATTATCTCATGCATTATTCCAAATAATCGGACTTTAGTATGGTTGGACACAGTGGCTCATACTTGTAATCCTAGCACTATGAGAGGCAAAGGTGGGAGGATTGCCTGAGGTCAGGAGTTCAAGATCAGCCTGAACAATATAGCTAGACCCTGTCTCTACAAAATTAGAAAAGTTAGCCAGTAATGTTGGTGCCTACCTGTAGCCTCAGCTACTTGGGAAGCTGAGGTGGTAGGATCACTTGAGCCCAGAAATTTGACATCACAGTGATCTATGATGACACCACTCCACTCTAACATGGGCAACAGCATGAGACCTTGTCTCAAAAAACCCTAAGACATTGATAGTAAACTAAAAAAATAGAGAGAAGTTCATTTAAAAAAAATCAAATCCAGGAGGGTGGAGCAAGATGGTGGTTGAATAACAGCTTCCTTGCAACTGGGCAGGGTGAGAGTGAGGAGAGAAGACTTCAGGCATCTCTGACTGGTGGGATATGCCCAGAAACATCCCTTTGGGGACACAGGGAGTCATCGAGAGACTTTTGGACCCCATGAGGGGGACAAAAGTAGTGGAGAACTGGCAAGTGGTTGCATGTGTTTGTTCAGTCCAATTCTGCTGGCAGCTGTAAGTATAGCAACAGTGAGATTGCAAACTGGAAAGGCCTTCCCTGTGAGCTGTTTTTTTTTTTTTTGAACTTGGGGACTCAGTTGAACTACCTTGGGAGAGCTTTAAGCATGTCTAGGGCCCTGGACTGAGCCTGGATGGAGCTAATAGTTTTAGCTGTGGGCCATGTGGACTCATTGTGGGAGAACTGCCTGGGCAAGCTCCACCCTCAGGGTTGCAGAGTGAGGACTGGGCAGGAAACCTTGAGTGAGTAATCTAGTGACTGAGCAGCCTAAAGGCGGGGACTGAGACTCCTTACAGCCTTGGCCTTCAGGAGCATAGAGTGAGACTGGTTTTGGCACACTGGGTAAGCAGGCAGCCTCTTCAGGAGCAATCCCAGACACAAGTGCTTTCCAAGAAAGCTTCTTAGCCAAGGTTGACAGTTTAAAGTGCCTTTTAAGTGGGCTGAGGAGAGATGTAGGCTCTGTACCCTGCAGGGTTTGAGAAATCAGCAGAGGCTCCATGTCATACAGCTGTATCAGCATTGTGATTAACATCCCAGAATATCATCTGTTGCCCAGACAATATTCAACAAGATATATTTACTGGTTTGTTTTTTGTTTTTTCTTTTTGTTTGTTTTGTTTTTAATTTCAAACTTTTCCCTCCAGATTTACCTTTCTTTTTCTTTTTTCTTTCTTTTCTTCATTTTTCTAGTTTAAATAGAATTTTCCACACTTGCATTCTTTAAAAATTAGAACTTCATTTTAGCTAGTGTTTCTACCCTTATTATTTGATTTTTCCCCAATTTTATCCCATAAAGTTTTCTGTTTGCTTGTTTTGGTTTGATTTATAGCATTTTTGTCTTTCCTCTCTACTTGGTGGAGGTGTGGTATTTGGTCTGAGCAGGTTAGCAAAGAGCTGCTGACCTCAAGGGAATCACTCAACCTGGCACCCCCAGAGGTTAGGGGTTTTTAAAGTTGAGTCAAAGCATCCTACTGTACACCTATATTGCTCCAGTCTCCCTCTTTCTATGCCTCTCTTCTTTGTGCCATTATTCCCTTTTACTCACCCCCTCTCCTTGTTCTTTTTTCTTGTTTATTTATTTATTTATCATTTTGAGTGCCATGGCATCACAGCTCACAGCGACCTCCAACTCCTGGGCTTAAGTGATTCTCCTGCTTCCACCTCCCAAGTAGCTCAGACTCCAGGTGCCCACCACAATACCCAGCTGTTTTTGTTTTGGTTGCAGCCATCATTGTTGTTTGGTGAGATTGGGCTGCATTTGAACTCGCCAGCTCAGGTGTATGTGGCTGGCACCTTAGGAGCTTGATCCACAGGTGCTGAGCCTCTTTTTTTTTTTTTTAATCTTTTTTCCCTTCTTGCTCTTTAATCTTCTCATCTTTCTGGTCCTGTACCAAAAGGACTCACCAAAACCCTAAGCCAGAAGCACAGCAACTTAAAGAGCAAGAGGAAGTGAAAGGAGAAGTTGGGCAAGGAAACAGATAAAAGAAAACACTCATGAGGAAGAATCAGCAGAAAAATCCTGGCAAAATGAAAAACCAGTCCAGAGAAAACCCCCCAAGGGACCATAAGGAGGCCAATGCAGAGGATTCCACCCATAAAGAAATGTTAGCAATAAAAGAAAGGGAATTTAGAATACAGATGATGAAAACAATGAAGGAAATGATGGAAACAGTGAAGGAAACTGCTGATAAAGTGGGAAATAACCAAAAGAAAATCCATAAACAGAATCAAGTAAGAGATGTATGATATGAAGAATACAGAAAGGATATAGCAGAGATGAAGGAACTGAAGCAGTCAATTAGGGAACTTAAAGATGCCATAGAAAGTATCAACAGCAGATTAGACCATGCAGAAGAAAGAATCTCAGAGGTAGAGGACAAAGCTCTTGAGATAACTCAGATAGTTAAAGAGGAAGAAGAGAGACTAAGCAGAACGTTCACTGATAGAATTATGGGACTTTATGAAGTGTTCAAACATACGAGTTATAGGTATCCCAGAAGAGGAAGAAGAATGCTGCTGGGAATAGAAGCCACACTAGAGAATATTATAAATGAAAATTTCCCAAATATCACCAAAGATTCTGACACACTACTTGCAGAGGGATATTGGATCCCAGGTCACCTCAACTCTAACCGAGCTTTTCCTAGACACATTGTGATGAACCGATCCAGAGTCAAGACAAAAGAAAAGATTCTGCAAGCTGCCAGGAGTAAGCACCAGTTGACCTACAGGGTAACAGTGACTGCAGACTTCTCTTATGAAACTTTTTAAGCCAGAAGACAATGGTCATCTACCTTTAGCCTTCTTAAACAGAACAATTTTCAGCCCAGAATTCTATAACGTACTAAACTAAGCTTTTAAATTGACAGAGAAGTCAAATCATTTACTAATATGCAAACATTGGGGAAATTCTTCACAACAAGAAGAGCTCTATAGGAAATACTTGAACCTGTTATATACACTGACCATCACAATGGATCAATGGCAAAGTAAGAACTCAGAAATTAAAGGACAGAACCTAGTGTCCGCAATGATGCAAAAGATAAAACTAAGCAATGGACTCACACAAAATAAGATGAATAGAATGCTAACACACTTATCAATGATCCGAACAAATGTTAATGGCTTGAATTCCCCACTGAAGAGGCATAGATTGGCTGATTCGGTTAAAAAACACAAGTCATCCATTTGTTGTCTGCAGGAAACTCACCTAGCTTCAAAAGACAAATTAAAACTCATAGTTAAGGGTTGGAAGAAAAATTTTCAGGCAAATTGAATTCAGAAGAAAAGAGGTTTTGCAATCTTATTTTCAGATACATGTGGATTTAAAGCTACTAAAGTCAAAAAAGACAAAGATGGTCACTTCATAGTGGTCAAGGGAAAAATGCAACAAGAAGACATTTCAATTCTAAATATTTATGCACCCAACTTACATGCTTCCTGATTCATGAAAAAGACCTTACTCAGTCTGAGCAATATGCTATTCTTTAACACCATAATAACAGGGGACTTTAATACTCCTGTTACAGAGCTGGACAGATCCTCTAAAGAGAAATTTAAAAAAGATATAAGGGACTTAAATGACACCCTAGAACACACATTGTGCTTGATAGATGTATATAGAACACTCTATCCCAAAGATAAAGAATATACATTCTTCTCATTGCCCCATGGAACACTCTTCAAAATTGATCATGTCCTAGGACACAAAACAAAACTGAACAGAATCAAAAGAATTGAAATTTTACCTTGTATCTTCTCAGACCAGAAGGCACTAAAGGTGGAACTCAACTCCATCAAGAACGTTCAACCCCACACAAAGGCATGGAAATTAAACATCCTTCTGTTGAATGACACTTGGGTGAAGGAGGAAATAAAACAGGAAATCATTAACTCAGGATAAAAAAAATCAATGCCCACAAGTCAGTAACCTTTGTATATGCCAATAACATCAAGATGAGAGGCTAATTAAGGACACAACTCCCTTCACCATAGGTTCAAAGAAAATGAAATACCTAGGAATATACCTAACAAAAGAGGTGAAAGACCTCTATAAAGAAAATTATGAAACCCTAAGAAAGAAAATAGCAGAGGATATTAACAAATGGAAGAACATTCCATGCTCATGGCAGGGAAGATTCAACATTGTTAAAAAGTCTATACTTCCCAAAGCAATCTACCCATTCGATGCCATCCCTATTAAAATACCAACATTGTAATTTCAAGACTTGGAAAAAATTGGAGAAGGGGAAAGATGGCTGACTGGAAGCAGCTTCCAACAGAGGCTCCTGTCCAAAAGGAAAGACAACCTCCAGAAATAGCCCAACTGAGCAGAAGACTGGGAGCCCAGCTGAGAGAGAGAAGTGATAACTGCAGGACACCTCTGCTGAGGCAAGCTGCAACTCCAAGAAAACAAGCTTCAGGCAGAAAAACTGAACTAAACTGAACTTCCCGGACACCCTTCCTCCCTTTCCTGACACAGCAGAAAACGGACCTCTGCTGAAACTGAGGGAGGAGGACTTGAGCAGTGCATCAATCCCTGGCCCCACCGAACTCCTGCAAGCCCCCAGGCCAGGGACTCCATCATGGCTCCGATCAGTGCCCCACTGGACCTAGGCCTGCCACATGCAGTGGCCAGGAACTCCGCCAGAACCCACGTGTGGCCACAATTGCCACCTTGCAAGGCCTTTGCCTGGCACCAGCAGTGGCCATGAACTCCGCCAGGACTCTGGCGTGGTGGTGCCATCTGTGCCTCACTCAGGCCTCAGCCCACTGCCTGCAGTGGCCAGGGACTCTGCTGGGACCTGTGACCAGAGCCAATCCATGCCAAAGGCCTGCCACCCACAGCAGCCAGAAACTCCACAGGGATCTCGATGTGGCCCCAATTGGCACCCCGCTGGCCTTGGTCTGCCGCCAGCCCCGGCCAGGACCTCTGCCAGGACTCCTGCGTGGCCACAATCTCTGCTCCGCTTGGCCTTGGCCTGCCACCCACAGCAGCCAGGAACTCCCCAGGGACTCACATGCAGCCCCGATTGATGCCCAACCGGGCCTTGGCCAGCCACCAGCTGTGGCCAGGAGATCTGCCGGGACCCCTGCTTGGCCCCAATTGGGGCCACCCCAGGCCTTAGCCTGCTGCCTGCCTTGGCTAGTGACCCCACCGGGACTTGGCCCCCCTCTTGCAGCAGCCAGGAACTCTGCAGGGCCTCAGCTTGCGACCGCCATAGCCAGGGACTCTGCTGGGACCCCCACATCGGGTCTCTGGCTGCCTGGTCAGGTGAGAAACTACAGGAGCCTCACAACCTGCGTCCTTCCCTACCCTCTCTGCCTCTACATTGGCCCTGCCTATGTGACCAGGGACTCAGGAGGTGGTGTGACCCATGCCCTGCCTCTGGAGCTCTCCTCTCAGCCAGAGACTCCTGGAGGCGTAGGCTTCCTTTGCAAAGGCCACCGGTGCTGGGCACTCCCAGAACTGCGTGCACCATCCCATGCCCTGCTGCTTGATCGGGGCATGCCACACTCTGGAGCTGCTCACACAGTCAGAACTCTGTGGGTAGGGCAGTCCCAGAGGAGCTACACAGGGTCACTCCCTACAAATATCCAACAACAACAGAGTGATTGTGCCAGGGTCTGATCTGGGAGAGACACCTCCCCAATTCTGAGGATGGTCACAGTGAATAATAATCATGAGGCGGAATCAACAGAAAAACTCTGGCAATATGAATAATCAGAGTAGATCAACTCCCTGAAGGAGTGACAAGGCAGATACAGCACAAGATCTCTTGCATAAACAAATGGCTGAGATGTCAGAAATTGAATTCAGAGTCTGGATAGCAAATAAGATCAGCAGAATGGAGGAAAAGATGGAATTTGAATTTCAAGCAGTAATCCAAAAGATGACCAAAAAGATGTCTCAAGAATTCAGCAAATTCAAAGACAAAATGACCAAAGATTTTGACACATTGAGACAAGAAGTTGTAGCCCTCAAAGATCTGAGAAATACAGTAGAATCCCTCAGTAACAGAATGGAGCAAGCAGAAGAAAGGATTTATGACAGGAAAGACAGAGCTTTTGAATGCTCCCAAACTTCCAAAGGGCAAGAGAAATGGAAGGCAAAAATGGATCTTTCCCTCGGACAGCTCTGGGATAACTTTAGAAAACCAATATTCACCTTACAGGGATACCTGAAAATGATGAAGTGGCGTCACAAGGCACAGAGTCTCTTCTTTATGAGATTATGAAAGAGAACTTTCCAGACATGCCAAGGGATTCTGAAATTCAGATAGCAGAAAGTTTCAGAACCCTAGCAGGACTCAACCTGAATAAGACATCCCCCAGGCACATCATAATCAACTTCACTAAAGTTAATATGAAGGAGAAAATTCTGAAAGCAGCCAGATGCATGAAATTCATTACCTACAAGGGGAAGAATATTAGAATAACTGCAGATCTTTCTGATCAAATCTTTCAAGCTAGAAGAGAATGGTCATCAACTTTTAAACTCCTAAAAGAAAATAACTTTTAACCCAGGATCCTGTATCCAGGTAAACTGAGTTTCATTTATGATGCAGAAATTAAATACTTTAATGACATCCACATGTTGAAGAAATTTGCTATAACTCAAACAGCTCTCCAGGTTATTCTCAGACCTATCCTCCATAATGACCAGTGTAATCCTCCACCACAAAAGTAAACCTATCCAGAAACTTTTTTTTTTTTTTTATCAAATTTCAACTTCCACAGTGATGAAAGGATGAAAAATGTCCATGAGACTTTCAAAAGATTTATTATTATTTTCAATTAATGTGAATGGTTTAAATTGTCCTCTAAAGAGGTATAGATTGGCTTACTGGATACAAAAACTCAGGCCATTCCTTGGCCAGTGCTGCCCCAGCCAGAGTCTCTGCTGCACAACCCGTGTCCTCCCTCCAGGCCCCTCACTGCTTCCTCATAGGCCCCGTCCATCTGCCCAGGGACTTGGGAAGTCACATGACCCCGTGCCTTCTCTTTGAGGCCCTCCCTACATCTCTGCAGAGCCCTCCGCTTGACCAGAGACTGCTGGAGCCACACACTCTTGTTGCCAAAGCCACTGGGAGCCAGGCATTGCCAGAACTGTGGGCACCATCCCCAGCCCTGCTGTTGGACCCATGTGTGACACACTCCACTCCAGAGCTGCTCCCACAGCCACAATCCCTGGCTGGGGCAGCCCCAGAGGAGCTACACTGGGTCACTGCCTAAAAATATCTTCCTACAATACAGTGACCCATCACGGTCCAATCTTGGAGAGACGCCTCCCCAACTCTGAGGACGGCCAGAGGAAATGGTGAAAAATAATCAAGGGGTAGAATCAATGGAAAAACTCTGGCAATATGAATAATCAGAGTTGATAAACACCCCCAAGGAACAACAAGCTAGATACAGCACAAGATCCCTTGCATAAGAAAATGGCTGAGATATCAGAAATTGAATTCAGAGTCTGGATAGCAAATAAGATCAGCAGAATGGAGGAAAAGATGGAATTACAATTTCAAGCAGTACTCCAAAAGATGACCCAAAAGATGTCTCAAGAATTGAATGAATTCAATGACAAAATGACCCAAGATTTTCACACATTGAGAAAAGAAGTTGTAGCCCTCAAAGATCTGAGAAACACAGTAGAATCCCTCAGTAACAGAATAGAGCAAGCAGGAGAAAGGATTTCTGACATTGAAGACAAAGATTTTGAATGCTCCCAAACCTACAAAGAAGAAGAGAAATGGAAGGCAAAAATGGATCATTCCCTCAGACAGCTCTGGGATAACTTTAGAAAACCAATATTCACCTTATAGGGATACCTGAAAATGATGAAGTGGCATCACAAGGCACAGAGTCTCTTCTTTATGAGATTATGAAAGAGAATTTTCCAGATATGCCAAGAGATTCTGCAATTCAAATAGCAGACAGTTTCAGAACACCAGCATGACTCAACCTGATTAAAACATCCCCCAGGCACATCATAATTAAGTTCCCTAAAGTTTATATGAAAGAGAAAATTTTGAAAACAATCAGTCGCAAGAAATCTATAACCTACAAAGAGAATATTAGAATAACTGCAGAGCTATGTGATCAAACCTTTCAAGCTAGAAGAGAATGGTCATTGACTTTTAATCTCCTAAAACAAAATAACTTTCAACCCAGGATCTTGTATCCAGCTAAACTGAGTTTCATTTATAATAAAGAAATTAAATACTTTAATGACATCCACAAGTTGAAGAAATTTGCTATAACTAAACCAGCTCTCCAGGATATTTTCAGACCTATTCTCCATAATGACCAAATCCTTCAATGCAAAATGATGTAATCCTCCAACGCAAAAGTAAACTCATCCAGAAACTTTTTATCAAAGTCCAACTTCCACAGTGATGAAAGGATTCAAAATGTCCACTAGATTTTCTCAAGATTTATCAATATTTTCAATTAATGTGAATGGTTTAAATTGTCCTCTAAAGAAGCATAGTTTGGCTGACTGGATATAAAAACTCAGGCCAGATATCTGCTGCATCTAAGAGTCTCACCTTACCTTAAAAGATAAATCTAGACTCAAGGTGAAGGGATGGTCATCTATATTCCAGGCAAATAGAAAACAGAAATAAGCAGGCATTGCAATCTTATTTGCAGATACAATAGGCTTTAAAGCAACCCAAATAAGGAAGGATAAAGACAGACATTTCATAGTTGTTAAAGGTAATACTCAATATGATGAGATTTCAATTATTAATATTTATGCACCCAACCAGAATGTGCCTCAATTTATAAGAAAAACTCCAACAGACATGAGTAACTTGATTTCCTCCAGCTCCATAGTAGTTGGAGATTTTAATACTCCTTTAGCAGTGTTGGATATATCCTTCACTAAGAAGCTAAATAAAGAAATTTTAGATTTAAACTTAACCATACAACATCTGGATTTAACTGACATCTACAGAACATTTCATCCTAATAAACTTGAATACATATTCTTCTCATCAGCCCTTGGAACATACTCCAAAATGAATCACATCTTGGATCACAAGTCTAACCTCAGCAAATTTAAAAGAATAGAAATTATTCCTTGC
>CAUYON010026795.1:0-24417 GCA_963573935.1 Arctocebus calabarensis | reverse complement strand
ATACCTATCTTGAGTGTCTTGCTTGTACTGTATCACATCATACCTTTGTTTAATTCTTAATAAACTGTTCACTTGTTAAGAAAAATAAAAAATAAAAACTTTATGAAGAATGTTACAGTAAATTAAGGTATAATTTATTATTAACAAGAGACAAATATTTTTATAAACTTGGTGTACCCTAAGTGTACAGTGTTTTTAAGGTTCATAGTAATGTGCCATAATGTCCTAGGGCTTAACATTCATCTACCATTCTTTCACTGACCCACCCAGAACCATGTCCAGTTCTGCAAACTCCATTCATAGCAAGTGAACTATACAGTTGTACCATTTTTTATCTTTCATGCTATGTTTTTACTGTACATTTTGTGTTTGGATACACAAATATTTAACATTGAGTTACAATTGCCTACAATTGTAAAACTAACATGCTCTACAGGTTTGTAGCCTAGGAGCAACAAGTTATACCATACAGCCTAATTGTGTAGTAGCCTACACCATATAAGTTCCTGTACGTACATGCTATGATGTTCACATGATGACAAAATCCCTTAATAATGCATGTCTCAAAACATATCTCAATCCTAAGCAATACCTGACTGAACATTTGGAAGTCAGGTAATATGTTGTCACTAGCGTTTTTCTTTCTGCTTAAAGTAGATTTGGCTATTTCTGGTCTTTTGTGGTTTCATATGAATTTTAGGATTGGTTTTTCTATTTCTGTGAGAAATATCATTAGTATGTTGATAAGAATTGCAATGATGGCTCGGCACCTGTGGCTCAATGGGCTAAGGCACCAGCCATGTACACCTGAGCTAGCGAGTTCAAATCCAGCCCAGGCCCGCCAAACAACAATGATGGCTGCAACCAAAAAATGGCAGGGTGTTGTGGTGGCACCTGTAGTCCCAGCTACTTGGGAGGCAGAGACAAGAGACTAGCTTGAGCCCAGGAATTGGAGGTTGCTGTGAGCTGTGATGCCACAGCACTCGATCCAGAGTGACAGCGTGAGGCTCGGTCTCAAAAAAAAAAAAAAAAAAAAAAGAATTGCAATGAAGCTGTAGATTACTTAGGGTAACATGGACATTTTAACAATATTTATTCTTCCTGTTAATGAACATGGGATATCTTTTCCTGTATTTGTGTCTTCTTCAATTTCTTTCATCCACTGGTTTTCAGTGTAGAGATCTTTCACTTCCATGGATAATTTATTCCTAAGTATTTTATGGTTTTTCGTGTGTCTATTATAAATGAAAGGGTTTTTTAAAATATCTTTTTCAGTAATACTGCTATTAGTGTCTTAAAATGGTATCGATTTTTCTATGTTAAAACTTAACTGAATTTGTTTATGTGATCTAATTTTTTTGGTAGATTCTTTAGGGTTTTCTATATATAAAGTCATGTAACTGTAGACAGGGACGATTTAACCTTTTTCTTTAAAATTTGGCTGCCTTTTGTTTCTTTCCCTTGCCCAATTGCTTTGGCTAGGACTTCTAGTACTATGCTGAATAGAAGTAGCAAAGTGGGCAGCCTTGCCTTATTTCAAATCTTAGAAGAACAGCTTTCAACTTTTCTTTATTCATTAAGATATTAGTTTTGGGTTTGTTATATGTGCCTTTTATTGCATTGAGATGCATTTTTTTCTATACCTAAATTGTTGAGAGGATTTATCCTGAAGAGGTAATGAATTTTGTCAAATGCTTTTGCTGTATCTGTTGAAATGATCACATGGTTTTTGTCTTTCATTCTATTAATGGTTAGTGTGCTATATCACATTTATTGATTGGGGTATATTGAAACAACCTTGTATCCCTTGGATGAATTCCAGCTGGTCGTATTGCATGATCTTTTGAATGTGCTGTTGAATTTAGTTTGCTAGTATTATATTGAGGATGTTTGAATCTGTGTTTATCAGGGATATTGGACTATAGTTTTCTTTTTTGGTTTTGTACTTTTCTGATTTCTGGTATCAGGATAATGCTGGCCTAGTAGAATGGATTGGAGATATTCTGTACTCTTCAATTTTTTGGAATAGTTTGAGAAAAATAGTATCAATTCCTCTTTAAATTCTTAGAAGAATTTGGCAGTGAGAGCTTTAGGTCCTGGGCTTTTCTGTGATAGGATACTTTTATTACTGATTCAATTTCCTTACTCACTATTGATCTAAGCTTTTTTTATTTCTTTATAATTAAATATTAGTAGGTTGTATGGATCCAGGAATTTAGCCAGTTTTCCTAAGATATCCAATTTTTCATAGCAGTCTAAAAACCTTTGTATTTCTTTGCTATCAATTATAATGCACTTTTTCATTAGTTATTTTATTTCTTTAAATCCTCTCTTTCTGTCTTGGTGTAGCTAAAGATTTGTCAATTTTATTTGCCTTTTAAAAAAAAGTCTTCATTTCATTGATCTTTTGTATTCTTTCTTAGTCTCTATTTCATTTTTTTCTGCTCTGATCTTTACTACTCTCTTCTCTCTACTAATTTTGGACTGAGTTCATTCTTGTTTTTCTAATTCCTTGAGAGGCAACATTAAATTATTTGTTAGAGGTGTTTGGGGTGTGTTTATTGCTATAAACTTTTCTTTTAGAACTGCTTTTCCTGCATTCCATAGGTTTTGTTATGTTGTATTTCCAGTTTTGTCTGTCTCAAGATCTTTTCAATTTCCCTTTTAATGTCTTCATTAATCCATTGGCTACTCAGAAGCATTTTGTATAATTTCCACATATTTTTAAAAATTCTGAAGTATCTTATTATTGATGTCTAGTTTTATACCATTGTGGTCATGAAAGATACTTGATTCTCTTACTTTAAAAAAAAAAAAAAAACAACACAATTTTTCCAGCACCTTGATAGATACGTTTCAACTTACTATGTTCCAGGTGGCTATTTTTGCAATTTTGTCAGAATTAGGTTAAGTCTTACCATGACTCTATTAGATAGATTATATTATTATTCCATGTCATAGATGAGAAAACTCAGGCTCAGGGATTAAGTTATGTGCCTAAGATTGCAAAGTTAGTGATAGTAAGGTCAGAATTTGAACCCAAGAAATCAGCTTCCAGAGTGCATAGTTACCATCATACATAACAATTATAATGAAAGTGAAGGGTTGAGTATGTACTACGGTTGGTTGAACCCCAACTGTGTACCAGGAAATATGACAATTAACATTAACAATCTTACTTAATTTTTACAATAGCTCTCTACTTGTTAAGAAAATTACTCCATTTTGTAATTATAACTCAAAATGTTAAGCAACTAAGCAATAAAGTTAGAAAAAATAAGAATATATTTACATATCAGGTAAGTAAGATAAATTGAATGTGACTTTCATTTGTCTGCATCTAAAGCAGACTAAACTTCTTTTTGCTTTCATATCATCTCTATTCTAAAACAAAATTTAACAATAGAGTGGTTTACTAAATTGTCTTTCCAATTTTCTTGCTTTTATGATCTTTCTGTGATCTTTCTTGAAAGTACAAAAAACTGAAAGGCTTTGAGTGAAACAGAACATACCACCATGTTTAGAACATCTTCAAACCACATTGAAATAATTTCAGAGTCATCGTGTGTTAATTTTTTCTTAGAAATTGAGTGGCATTGTTAGCACTTTGAAAGGCAGCAAATATGACTGTGGATTATATCATAAGAATAGACAATTATAAAAAGTTATAAGATGAAGTACCTTTACACGAGCTGTAATTGCAGCTGGTAATTAAACTGGAGTGTTTCATTTACTCAGTCAGCTCATCAGTGACACCAGAAAATAAACAATTTGAAAGTGAAATCCTTAGGGGCAAACAATAGTAATTAATTGCACTTTCCAAGGGAAAAAACATTCCTAGAGTCTGCTTGGAGTGACCTCTTGAGTAACACGTGATTTACACTGGGAGCAAGAGTGTGGGGGTCTGAACCAGACCTGATTTAACTTGAATATTCATGAAGTCTCCAATATGATTTATACTTTCATCTCCATCGTCAAGTTTATTGTCTCCTGTGTTAAAAATGAAAGCAGATTTATATTCTGAATAATTCACATCACACAATGAGATAAATTGAGGCTGCTATTAATTCCTTCCAACTTGGAATCTCCTCAAGTATCAAGAGCATATTTTTAGAGACACTTTGGAGCTGAAATGAAAATATTTATATATATAAATGTGGATCCACATCTCATAAGCCTATTGGATTCAAATCATAGCATTCAGGCAGTCTGCTTTGCCACTGTTCATTTGCACAGGGAAGAGCTTTGTTTGAGATTTATGTACATCTTTTTGGCTATTCTGATCACATGGAACAACCTGCTATGACTTAAACTCTGATTTATGCTGCTTGCTCTGACACCTGGCCTGAAATGGTCTTATTCTCCATCATTCCATGTAATTTAATCAAGAGCTGTGGTACTGATTTTTCTTCTCTTCCTTCTTTTTAACTTATAAACATGGCACTTGGCTTTAAATAGGCAAGGATACAGAGCCCCACTACTTGCCAATATGTTGTATTTGTTAGCTTTTATCATGTAACAAAGAACCCTAAAACTTGGTTTAAAACAATAACCATTTATTTAGCTCATGATTCTCTAGGAACGCAATTTTGGCTAGATTCAGCTATTCAGCTAGATGGTTCTTCTGATCTTCTTACCTGGTCTCACCTAGGGCTTACTTACCCATCCACAAGTAACTACCAGGTTGGGTAGGTAGGCGGCTCTGTGGAGGCTTCAGCCGGGATGGCTTGCTGCTGCTCCATGTGGTCTTCCATTTTCCAGCAGTCTAGCCCAAAGTCTTCCAAATGGGAGTGCAGCAGTGATCTCAAGATCAGTAAGAGAAGGCAAATCCAAATACGCAAACACTTTTCAAGTCTCTGCTATTGTTCCATTAGCCAAATGAGCAAGCCCAGAGATAGAGGACAGGATAGTTGGAGTACTATCAAAAAATGAGGACACTGAGAGGCATGGAAAGATTAGGGGCCATTACTACAATAATTAACCACATACGCATATATGAAACTATGGACTAGATTTTAATCCCTCAGTCCCAATTTCAGAATCATCTCATATAGTTGTTGTGAGGATTAAAATTAACCAAAACATGTAAATCAATGGGTAAATTACCTGGCCTGTCAGGGGCCCTTAATAAACATTGGCCCCTTTTTTCTTTTAGACATTTATGCAATCCTTTTTTTGGCTATACAAAGTAGGCATTTTTAATTGAAAGCAACTTATTGTAACATCATCTCACAGACCTCCAGAATTACTCAGTTATCTGATTGGTAAGGCTAGTCTCTCCTTTTTCCTTAACAATTTCAAGTTAATCCACTGAAGCTATGCATTAACTTGCAGGATAAAATTCTACAAAGAAGTGTATTCCCCAAATCATATATTATGTATGTATGCTTGAATAATATATTTCCATAAAAAGCCCTTTATTGAACCATTTATTTAGCTCCTATTTTATTTCCTTACAATCTATCAATCAAAGGTAAATCTGTGCTAATGGAGCCCATTCATTGTATTAAGGGGTCACAGGTTAGAAGAGGTTATAATGGTTCGAAGTTTCCAAAGTATTGATCAGAACGATGGAACAGCCTGAAGCATTTTAAAGTCAGCTTGACATTATAATCAAATAATCAAAAGAGAGGTCTTGAATTGAATTCTATTTTGTCCTGATTGTCTTTAAAAGCTGGCTCTGATATTAATGCATGGGTATTCACATCTTTAATTTGGATCAGGGCCACTGACACAATAGAGTGTATGAGCTTCCATAATTTTCAAGTGCACACATGCTTTATCCCATTGATCTTTGGATAATAAATCATTCCACTGGCTTCCTTAAAGCATTCAGGTACAGTCTGCCTAGTTCAAGCTGGTCAGTAAAGGTAATATTAGAGTACTGTGACCTTAAGAACATGTATCTGAATACTCATTTAAAAACTCTCAGGAGATCACAGTACTTGTCATATTTACTGTGTGAAATGCACAATTTATTTTACAAAAACATACTTTTCATACATCGACTATTTTATAGGTTATTAAAATAGTGCAAAGCATTTGAGGGATTATTATAATGTGCAAAAAAATCTTATATGTATCTCCAGGGTCTTTTATGACTGACAGAACTTCTCTGATCTTTGCTGACTTTTTAGCCAAGAAGAAAGAAAACATTTGGTTTGCATAAGCTGAGACAGGGAACTGTAATTATACTTGACAGTCCTCTGATATTTGGCCATTTTGGGGCGTAGAAAAGGAAAACAATTTGGAGATTTCATTAGGATCATATGTTAATAGGGGAAAAGGTGAAAATGCCTTTAAATTAATATTGATTATATCAAAATATTCCATTTTCTATCATCACAGTGAATAACTCAATAACCAATGCATTCCTAATAGAAACATTACCAAGGTGACTATGTCTCATGAATGTCTAAGAAACATAATTTTAAAACATAAAGCTATCCATTAATTTTCTAAAATCATATCTTAAAATACTCCATACATATCACAAGGTTTCTGAGGTATGTCCTATTTTTATTTTATTTGTGATAACTCCCTATAGCAAAAAAGTCTCCAAATATGTAGTTATTAAAGCAATTAATTCAATTTAAGGGAAAATGTGGGATGATGTTTTACAAAATCTGTACATCTAATCACAGAAGTTAAATCACATAGGCAAATAAGATGTTAAACACAAAATGTTCATTTGCTAAACACAAACCATGCCAAATATCATTCTGGAAGTGAAATTCAAAATTTAAATCCACTTATATGGTCAGCATATGATCTTTATTTATATGTTGTCATTTTTTCTTTATAATCTAAAGCCTATTATGTGCTAAATAATTTGCTTAAGTAAAATGAATATCTTTAGTTATTAGAAAAGTTATTGGAAAAGCATGTAAGGATGCCAAAATTCATGCTTTGGGCTGTATTTGGATAGACTGGATTCGATTTTCTTTTTACAGGTTATGTTCATGGTGACACTTAAACTGAACTATTTATTGAACAATTATTTCATTTATAGTCACTATGCTAGAATGTAGTGATGCAAAGATGAATAAAGAATAATTTCTGTCCTCAGAGAAGATGGGTGTATACACAGCAAATGTATTATTATAGCATGTAAGAACCATGAAATCGGTAGGAATTTGGTTGCTTGGTACAACTGAGTGAGTGGTTCTTCTGGCATGAGAGGAATAGAAAAGGCTTCACATATGTAACATTGGAGCTAAGAATGTAGGAAGATGTATCAGGGTTCCCAAGGTCACCTACAGACTCAATAATTTACCAAGAAGACTAACTGGATTCAGCATATAGTTGTGCTTATATAATTTGTTATAGCTAAAGGATAGAAAACAAAATCAGCAAAGGGAAAATGTATATACCAGAGGTGCATACCAGAGGAAACTGGGCACAAGCTTTTAAGAGTCATCCCCCAAGCAAGTCACACAGGAGACAATTCTTACAGCAAGGAGATGTAACAACGCATAAAATGCATCTATTAAGGAAGTTCATTAGAGAATTAGTGCCCAGAAAGTTTACTGGGGCCTGGTCTCATAAACACTCTGTGCCTAGCACAAATCAAAGTTATTGACTCTCAAGGAAATCAGGTGTTCAGCACAAACTATACCGTTTGCATAAAGACTTTAGGCATAGCAAGCCTGATCTTATCAAGGAATGGTGGAAATCCTCTTAAAGTTTCCAGATGCCAACTGAGTGCTAGTCTCACAATCAGGCCTTTCTTTGTAAGGATAGCAGTCTCAGGCCCGCTAGGCATACTCTTTTCTGCACAGGTGAATAGGATCTGTCCAGATAGAGTTGATGGAGAAATGAATTCAGGCTGAGGAACATCAAGAAAGGGTTCAAAGGTATGAAAAATGGTTCAGATAATTTCATTCTGTGAGATGTTTAAGCCCAAATGTTACTGGAACTATTTGGCATGTCAAATCAATACTCTTGAGACCTGAAATGATTCCAGGGTCCCTGAACAGGCATCGTCTTGTAAAGGGGATTAAAATAGTCATTGCATAATTTAAAACATTTGCCTCAATTATCTACTTCATTTATGTAAAAATGTGGGTTTTGCTTGGAATAGTGAGATATTTGTCTTGGTTCAGTGTTTTATTTTCACAGTGTGTACAGTTTCTGACCATGACACCTTTGAAGTTGTGTAGTTCAAAGTTCTCCGTTACAGTGCAATGGAGACTTTAATGTTGTCCTGGGGGAGACGATGTACTTTTCAGAGATGACATTTCAGAACGGAGTACACACAAAAAAGTGATCAACACAAATCATCATTTTTCTCACTAGTACTTACTACATTAACCCTAAACCATAGGATTCTGCTCTTTTTTCCTCAGCTGTCTTAAGACATGCTTCAGTGTCTATGAGATCCTTTACTTGTATGACCCAAATAGAATTATCCCTGTATTTCATTAGGAGAAAAACAAAAATTGTTAAGCTTATAAATATTTCACTGTAGATTGTTATGTATTAGCTGCTCACTGTTCAATTCAGCTGCTATGAAATGCTGATAATTCTCTACTGAGGGCTTGAGGACAACCTCTATTTCAATAAATATTATGACTTATACTGATTTATGAGTTCCATGCATTCACCGATAGATAAGATGGAATACGTTACCGCTATTAATGCAATTGGTGCAATGTACTCTAAAGAACTAGGACTCTGTCTTAGAGATTTAGCTGCTGAGGAACACTACCACTATAATATTCATGGACCTTAGTGGTGAAAAATAAATATCTTATAAAATATGGTACAAATGATATCTCTGCTTTGCTTTGTAGATATATTAGAAAATATATACATTTTGCTTATATTGCAATTTGCTCATTACTCTTAGGGCATGATGAGAGAATTTTAAAACCAAAAAGTCAGTACCAAAACAGAAATTTTCTCTTTTTTGATTATCTACTTTATTGAAGCTAGATTAGGAATGAAAAAAGTGGTAAGTCCTATGTTAGTTTCCTATTGCCGCTGTAACAAATTACCGCAAACTTAGTGGCTTAAAACAACACAGAGTATACCATCTTCGTTGTGGATATCAAAGCCCAAATGGACTTTCCTGGGCTAAAATCAAGGTAGAGGCAAGGCTTTGGTCCTTTCTAAAGATTCTAAAAGAGAATCTGTTTCCTTGCCTTTCCCAGCTTCTGGAAGTTTCCTGTATTCCTTGGCATGTGACCATTTCCTCCATCTTCAGCACCAGCAGCATAGCAACTTCAAATCTCTCTCATCCTCGCTCTCTAAATCTCTCCTTCCACTATCACATCTCCTTCTCCAGCTCTGCCCCTCGTGTCTGCCTGTAATTCATATGGATTCTTGTGATTATACTGGGCCCACCCAGACAATCCAGGACTGTCTCTCCATCTCAAGGTGCTTAATCCCATCTGCATAGTCTCCTTTGCTATGTAAGGTAGCACAATCACAGGTTGTAGAAATTAGGTTGTGTATCTTTGAGGGGTATTATTTTGCCTGCTACAACTCCAATAACTTCGTTTTGTTTAATCATAAATACTATAGATTTTTCAATACAAATACCAGATCACCAGATTTTGCCATGCACATCTATTCATCCATGAAGTAAATATTTACTGAAAAGCTAATATATGTCAGGTAATGTTTGAGATGCTGGGGAACAGCACTTAACAACAGAAACAAATTCTTTGCTCTCATAGAGCTTACATTCTACAAGGAGGGACATATAAATTGTAATAATATTATAAATGTTCTGAAAGTTTGGTCGTATGAAGGAAAATAATGCAAGGATTAGACATCAGAGTGTGCTAGTATATGTACTATGAGGGGTGGCCAGTGATGTCTTTTCTGAAGAAGTAATATAATAAGTTTATTGGTGGCCCCCGAAAGATATATCCAAGTCTTAAGCCCTAGTACCTGGAAATATGATCTTATATGGAAATACAATTGACTGTTTATAGCCAGTGGTTCTGTATCCAGGCATTCAACCAATTGTGGATAAAAAATAAAAACAATTAAAAATTATACAAATAAAAATAATATGGTATAACAACCATTTACATAACATGTATATCTTGTTAAGCATTCTAAATAATCTAGAGATAATTTAAAGTATACAGGAGGATATATTCAATACCCAGATTATGAGCAAGTACTATGCCATTTTATATAAGGGACTTCAGCAACCTTGGATTTTGGTATCCATGGGACATTCCTAGAATCAATCACCCTCAGATATGATGGACAACTTTATTATAGGATCTTTGCAGATATAATTAAGTTAAGGATCTTGAAATGAGACCATCCTGGGTTTAAGGTGGGCTTTAAATCCAATTATTAGGTGCCCTTATAAGAGAAAGAACAGGAGAAGCCACAGAGAGACACGTAAGGAAGGGCATGTGATGCATTTACTTGCCAAAAAATGTTAAGGTTTGTGGGTAACCACAACGAGCTAGGAGAAAAGCAGAGAAGACAGTCTTCCTCTGAGCCTCTAGAAGGGACTAATCCTACAGACACCTTGATTTCAGAATTCTGGCCTCCAGAAATGTGGGAGAATGCATTTATGTTGCTTTCAGCCATCCAGTGTATGGTAATATGTTACAATAGCCCAGGATACTAGTACAGGCAGTGTTTGGGCACAGACCTGTTTGAAATGAGCAAACAAGCCATACTACTCCTCAGAGGAGAAACAGTCTCGGCAGAGGGCACACTAAATGGGAGTCTCTTTGTGGTACCCAAATAACAATGCGGGACAGGATGACTGGAACCCAGAAAACAAGAGGGAAGAATGTATGGAGGTGATTTCAGAGCTATAATACAGATCAGATCTGGTAGGAAGAGCCTTCAAGCCATGGTAATGATTTTTGGATTTCATTCTCGGTATAAGCTGGTAGAATGGTGATGTATGAAAATGTAGAGTTCTATATAGAATATTTTATCTTTATTCTTGTGTATGGCACGTTTTAACTTCCAGAAGAAACTAATCATGACACTACTGAATATTAGCACCAAACGTGAAGGTTATATTCTGGTGAGCTCCAACTTGATGATCACATTTTTAAATAATATTGGCTTTGACCTGACTAACAATATATATTGGTTCCTCCACTTACATCACACAAATGCTTATTTCTTTTTGTGCCTGAAAATATAAATCCATTTTGTTAGGTTTCTTCAATGACCCATATGTGAGTAGTATCACTGATGCTCCCACAAAATTACCCTGTCCATCAGTGAGAATTGAGACCAGAGAATGACGAATGAGAAGGCTACACAAAACACTAAAAGATGTAAACTTACCAAAGATATGAACTAGTAGTGAAATAAATGAATTTTAATTTTACTTCCTCTGCTAGAAAGCCATACATTTTTATCCAAAGTGGACAAAAGAAACAGACTCAAAAGAGGGACTAGCCATTTGCTATTGCAGTATGTGTGCCAATAGCTGCTAGAACTGTTTAGAAACAAAATTGTAATGGGGTATGATGTTGTATTTCTAACCTGATATCTCCATTTTAAGAAATAAAAGTCAAGGTTTAGGAAATGAGAAACTAGGTTCCAGTGGCTTTGAAACTGTGTAATTGATAGGATTGTTTTGAGAAAATCAGTAATGCACAGATATATAATCCATGAGAGTTTCTTAGGGGATACTTCATTTCTTTTAATCTAATATCTCTCCCATTATGTAAAACATAAATGTTTCAGATTGCATACCCATCAGAGTAGAACGAACCGTAGTCTGTCTGTGTGTACATGTGTTTTGTGTGCGTATGTACACAGTGAATCTTATCTTATGTCCCTGTGGGCAGGAAAAAGAACAAAAGATGTATATAATATTTCATCTCTGCTCAGTTTCCTATGTTCCTTCATTTCCTTTTTCATCCCACATGCAAATTAAAATGTTCTAAATGACCAAAAATATCAATTGTAGGAAATTAAGCACAAAATGTGAACTGAATCCTGATTTTTGGAATCTTTGTGGTTACTTAGAATATTCCACACCCCTTTCCAGGAATCACCTGCTAAATTCGTTTGATTCCAATGTAGAAATCCCTGTAATTTGGATAGATAAGTGTAATCTCGAAGTAAGAACATGAGCAGAGGAATGGTCAAAGTTTCTTAGAATCGCCAAGTATGAAATATGCTTACAGAAAACATTGCTTTAATAAGGGTTATTTTAACTGAGAAGGAATGTATCCATGGCTCACTCAATTATCAGCAGAGAAGTAGTCGCCCAGAGTGATGGCAATGACCAGGCTTGGCATCAGAAGGCCTGAATTCTAGTTCTGACTTCCTTATCAGTGAGAGGACTGACCTCATACCACTCACTTAACTGCACTCTAATTTGGATTTTTTGTATTGAAATTGAGCTTTGTGAAAATTTAAAAAACAAAACACATATCATCACTTGAGGCTGCAATAAATGAGGAAAATATTTTATTTTTAAATATCAGCATTGCTATCACTAAAATATCTATAAATCTACAAGGGTACAGGGGATTCATGTGCAATTTATTTATATACGGGGCATTTTTGAACTATATATGCCACTTATGTTCTTTATTTTGAATGTGAAAGGATTAGCCATAGTCATAAATTCCATCACTGAAGATAATTAAATATCCTTAAGGAAAATACAAATCACTCTTTTCAATTATGCTTTCATATTTCAATCTGCTTTATCTTTGATTGGATATAGTTATTATTTTTATCTTATGTCCAGAAAAACAAAATATAAGATATAAAGATGTTTCTTGATTACTTCCCTATGCCTTTTCATTTTATTTTGTTTTAATATACAAATAAAAGTAGTTTAGAAAAATATTTCCAAATTTGTACATTTTGAAGCTTTATTCTGCAAATATGACCCATTCATCTTATTCTTTTTAAATAATACATATTTTATTAAGGTAATTTGGTATAATAAAAAGAAAAGCAAGAAATGCTGCTGATCAGTAGGCACAATTCCCAAATAGAAGGATTCAACCTTTCATGGATGATCAGAAGCATATTTGTCTGAAAGTCACAAATTTGCAGATAATAGCAGACTCTTTTATAGGAGAATATACACCTACACGGTAGGTTTATAGAAAATGAACACCTGTTACCACATTCATAAATAAAAATTGTTGACTCAATCTAGAAACTTACAAGATCTGGATAGAATAATTTTCCTCCCATTTGGTATAGCTTCAGTTTGTTTTCTGTCATAAATATTCATTGAAACTAATACATGCTACTGATTCCTTCCTAATCTTCTGAGGCTAAAGCTAAATTGGTTATGTTCTGAGTAGAAAAAGGAAGTCAAAAGTCACCACATATGTGAATTCAAGATTTCTCTTTTTTCCTTTTCCAAAATAGAGCAAGAAATTTATTTTGTGTTTCATTCCCCAAAAGAATAGCCCTTATGAGACGTGTGCAGACCCATTTATCTCGTAGGGATTTCAAATAGTAATTTATAAGACGTAAGCGATAAGGTATTTATATAAATATAAAGCCAAAGCAACTAAGTCGTTACACTGTGTGTATTTCATACTATTTTGGTTTTGATGCTTTAGCCATATTTTTTCAAAGGGAAACAATAAAGGTTGATCAAAGTTTTGGTGGACTCAAGAGAGCTGTGCTGTGGTCTGGACTCCACCACTGACTTACTGTGTGCCTCTAGTTTTCATGCTTTTAAAATAAAGACAGCAAAGCTTCCTCAAAGCCACTTCACAGAGATAACAGAAAAAAATAAAAATGAAGTAAGATGCCGGAAAAGCTTCTGTTTTTAAGAAGAAATGTCATTTGCTGGGTTTTGCTAAATTATGACATTCTCCCTTATGTTTTGACATTATAAGGTTAAAATGTAAGTGAACATGGCCGGTCTGCCTTAGGCCCTATCTCTCATACTGGAAACGTGAAGGACACTCCCAGGGTAGCAAGCTGTGGATTCTTCTAAGACGTATTATAATGAAGGAACTCTTCTGGGTGCTGGGATAGCTAGTGGCCAAGAAAGACAACCCAGTTCTTCTGGAAGTTGGTAGACAGATCCTGTACAATTAAACAAATATTTTCTCAGGTATAGATAAGTGCTATAAAGAAAAGCAGAGCCAGGGCGGCGCCCATAGCTCAGTGGCTAGGACACTAGCCACATACACCATGGCTGGTGGGTTCAAACCCAGCCCAGGCCAGCTAAACAACAATGGCAACTGCAACAAAAAAAAAAAATTAGCTGGGCGTTGTGTTGGGCACCTGTAGTCCCAGCTACTTGGGAGGCTGAGGCAAGAGACTCGCTTGAGCCCAGGAATTGGAGGTTGCTGTGAGCTGTGATGTCACAGCACTCTATCCAGGGTGACAGCTTGAGGCTCTATCTCAAAAAGAAAATAGAAAGAAAGAAAGAAAAGTAGAGCCAGATAATTGAATGGAAGCGGGGGTTGGGGGGCACTTTCATGCAGAGTGGTAAGAGATGACCTGTTTGTGATACTGACAAATGAGCTGAGATCTGAAGGTTGAGAATAACCGAGCCACCCAGAGGACTTAGAGACAAGCCTGCCAGGCAGAGGGAACAAAAGGACATAAGGCTCCTGAAGGAGCTTGGCAAGATGGAGCAACCTGAGGCTTACTGAGCTGGATAGACAGAGGGAAGAGAGCCCTGATTCAGGTTGAAGAAGATGCCAGGGGGTGGATGAGTTAAGCCTTGCAAACGGTGAGAAGGAGTTTGTATTTTATTCTCAGTAAGGGAAGTCATTGAAAAAAGAATGCAGATTGTTAAAACAAGTATCCTCCATATGACAGAATTGCAAGGGGCAGTATTTCTTCAGAATGTTATCCGGATGACTATGCCCCTGATTCTTTAGAGCTTTCTCTTCCTTTCCTCTGTTTTCTGCTCTTGGGTGGCTAAAATCCTGATCTTACTGCTCTCTCTCAACAAGAGTGAGACTGCTACCCTGCCTTACTTTTTAACCCCTTCTTTGGCATTCAGGGATACCTGCCCCCAGCCCTCCTTGCTGAGTACCGTGCCTTGAGAATGTAGGTTTTTTTTCTCCTTCTTTTCTTCTAATAGAGATCCTCACACTCTTCAAAAGAGGAAATTCTGGTGAGTAAAATTCTTCGTGTTTGCCTCTACTTAAATCTTTGCAGTCATCTGTCAAGGGGGGTGACAATACTTTTTGTACATCAAGGAGCACTTCCTGTACATGGGCTCCTGGTTCCTTCCCTTAGATTTCTCTCAGTGTCCTCTGGGGATGCTTCCAGGTTAGGTATAAGCACGTGTTTCAAAGTATGGGCGATCGGTTCTAGGACACAAGACATAAGGAACTGTCTGTGCCAGATCTTCTCCTTAGGGCTTAATCAGGCTCTGCCAAGGGCCTCTCCAAGGAGTAAGAAGACGTGGTCACTGGGTGAAGGTCCTCCTAGTACAAGCCTGCCATAAGCTGCACACCATCCTCTCTCCTGCTGGAGTCCATACGGCCTGGGGAGGGTGGCAAATGTAGGAGGCAGGGCGAGAATGCAGTTGCCTTCCAGAGGAAGTTCACTTTCTCGCTGATCATGGAGGCAGTGCTGGCTGGGCTTCTCTGGCTTCAAGCAGCTGAGGTCCAACTGCATCCTGGTAGGATTTACAGTCAGCCCTTGCCTCTTCCTCTTCTTCAGACCAGAGCAGGTTCACTGATGTTGAGAATGAAGCCCGTGTTCTTCCATGAAATGAAGGCTAAGATTCTTCAATAATATTTGGCTATTAGTTGCGCCATAGCAAATAATCTGGAACTTCTAGCTTTCCAACCTCATGTTATCTGCCATCCTGGACAGACCTTCCTGAGAGTTCCTCCATCTTTTCTCTGAGGTGAGGTTAGGAATTTGACATCTGAACCCTGAAATCTGTCTACTTTGCCATTTTCTGCTCTAAATTGGTAAAAAAAAAAAAAAAAAAAAGTGCCACCAAACTGCAGTTTTATTAGTTTCTTGTGGGGATGGCGAGAAAGTTATATAAACAAAAATCCTGAAGATTCTCCTTTCACATAGGCAGTCTCAGTACATCCAACTTTAAAATCATTTTGACGCATTATTTGTGTATCTCTTTGGTTTCATTTTCAAAACCACCAGGGCCCCTGTATGACTCATCATGCCCTTTTATATCTCCAGTCCATAGCTAAGTTCAGCCACGAGGGAAATACACAATAAGTTCAACGTTTTATCTAAGTTGGGGCTAAGTATCTTTGGTACACAATCCTGAACATGTAGCCCCAAATATCACCTGATTATATTTTATAATATTGCCCCAAAAGGCTGTTAATGCACCTACAAAAGCAAGAAGTAACTCCATCTCCAAAAAGCCAATGAAATAACATAGATTCCTAGAAACTATTTGACAAAGGGTTTTAACTGGTTAGTCATACTGAAATTATTTTTAAGAATCTTTCCTTAGGATGAAGGAGGGAAGAGGAGGGGAAGAGGAAGGGAGGGGGGAGGTTGAATGGAGGGAGGGTAATCGGTGGGACCACATCTATGGTGCATGTTGCAAGGGTACATGTCAAATATATTAAGTGCAGAGTATAAATGTCTTAACATAATAATTAAGTAAGTGAGGTGAAGGCTATGTTAACCAGTTTGATGTAAGCATTCCAAATTGTATATAAAATCAGCACATTGTACCCCATAAATGCATTAATGTATACAGTTGTGATTTAATAAAAAAAAATTAAAAAGAACCTTTCCTCAGACATGTTTGGTTCCTCAAAATTTGCCTGTTCAAGGCAGTAGCCAAAATGTCATGCTTTTTCTCTCATCCATCCCTCTGTAAGTTCACTGCCTTGGTCTCTGTGTCTGTGACACCCAAGTCATGGCTTCGTCTGTACATATAGTTCACCCCCTTGCCTGCATACACCCATGGGAGCATGGGTCTTTTTCTGTTCTGATTGCTTCTCTTGTGGACTCTATCTGCTTCTCCCTCCCTACCACTACTCCGTATTTCTGGTAAAGAAAAAAAGAACACAGTAATAAAAATAAGAAGCTATTTTTTGTTGTGGCTTATTGATAGCAAAAGATTAGGTTTAAAAAATTGTATAGAGTGATTATTATGAGCTACAATAATCAGAATAAGTAATTATTCTTCAAACACAGTTATGCTTCTAAAATATTTTAGCATGCGCTATCTACTTTAATTCTAAGTCACACAGAAACTTCTTTAGGGAGTTTTCCTACAGGCCCTGGGGCCACTCACTCCTCAGATTTACAGCAATGAAAACATAAATGAATCCGCTCACTTATGGGCAACCACACTGTGGAGAGGTGATGGATGCTAAGCCAACTTGCCAGAAACTGATTTATAAACCAGAATGCTGATTCATTAAATGAAATGGGAGATGGATCTGGTAAGATAACCAGCATCAATCATTTGAGCAGGATACTCCCTCTTAATGAATAAGTCCATCGAAGAGACTAAATTACAGATCAGAAGGATTCTCGGTACAGGGAATTAGGAAGAAGAGAAAGAAATGTTAAGGGGCATTCACTCAAACCCATGTTGCTCAGACAATTTGTTTCCCCTCATTCTGAAGATCTTTCAATCTAAGAGTCTGGCAGCTGACACTGAATTGATGTCACTCTCAAGCCATTTTTGCCATTCAGCTGACTTTTATCTCTTCTCCATTCAGACCACCAACCTTACTTTGGGCCAACAAAGCCCCAACATTGCTACAAAGATTTAGGTCACAGTTTATTGTGTATTCATGACATTTAGTCTCCTGTGCCTTTAGGAGAGGAACTTGACAATCTGGTAAAGAGATTTGGGGAGTACATTAAACTCATCAGTCATCCTTTACAGAAGCCATTTTTATAGTGAGTTTTTTCAACAGATAAATAACCATGTCTGTTTCAGCTTAATGCTTATTAGCTTTAATTTTCAAGAGGTGATGGTTTCTTCATTCAATTTAGTAACTACTTACTAAGCTCCTCAAGAGCAAGAAAACTCCCTGTAGGAAAAAGGAGTGAGCAAGGCAGTCCTCAACAGAAGCTTACAGTTAAATTTGAGCAACAACAACAGAGTGGAAATAATTAAGATAAAGAATTAGGAAAGCATATAAAAGAGCCTGTTCCAGGAAATGGGGCAATCACACCACCAAGTATGGGAATTGTGGGGCTTTTGAGCTGGACCTTCTAGGGCACATGGAATTTTACTAAAAGAGACGGGAAAGAAGCTGCTCCATGCAGTTGAAGAGATCTTGGTGAGCCACAGCTTATAGGGAGAAAAACCCCAGACACGTTCTGTGATAGAAAAATAATGGGATGAATCTTATTTGTAGACTGCAAGGATTACATATAAGATACCTGATCTGCCAATTCTATTGTAGCTTTTAAAAATGCAAACAAAACAAAACACAAAACCCTAGCTCTAATTGTAACTACAACTGATCAATCTAGCTCTTGTGTTTTTCTTTACTTTTCTGAGTAACACTTGGATTTAAAAAGCCATGACAATTAAAAAATAATTATTAAGGCACCAAGCAAAACATTTAATGGTTAAATCTATTAGGAGAAACTTGATTATATAGTTGTTGTTTTTTTTCAGTAGAAGCCAGTCATCAAATGTTAGTGCATATGTAATCCATTGATACTGATGCTGTTAAAGAAACATGCAAAAAAAAACATAAATTCCTTGATTTCTGAACTTTCATCCAGGTGCTTAAGCTCTGGGATGCCTAATTATATGGCATTTTCTATAATATTATTTCACTCAGAAGTGCTATCGTGTGTAATATTGTGATTAGTGAAAAACCAATAGTCAGTAAGATGATAGCTTGAACTAAAGGACAAGATTGTTTTGATTCATTATTTTTAACTAATGAAAAATCACTAACATTTTATTTTCACCTGTGGTGTAAACAATAGAAAGGAATATCATTTTATCTAGCTTCCCCCTCCAGGGCCCTTTCTTATCCTTCTTCCAAATTTTTGAAGTATAAAAGATGACTTTATGACTTCACGTAAATTGTTCCTGAAACATTTCTATAGTTAGTGACACTCATCCTCCACTTACTTCCAGGAGAAAGACTTTATTCACACACCCTTCAAACTCTTTCACTGGATCGAGCAACTTACAAAAGGAAGAGAAGTATAGCATTATCAAAGACTTTTTGTGGCTTTCATTTTATGTTGCTTTCAATAATACAGATCAGTACCTAAGTACTGAGAGGCATGGAACAGGAGTGACCAGATCTGGGTGAATTTAACCTGTGTAGGCAGGGGCTTTCTAAGACAGTGTAGGAAAGATAGTGATAAGAACTACTTCAGAAATAGATAAGCCATATGAGACTGGGAGGGTTGTTTTTTCAAATTGGGTCTGGCTATGTTGTCCAGGTTAGTCCTGAACTTCTAGGCTGAAGAAATCCTTCTGCCGTAGCCCCCTAAGTACCTAAGACTGAAGCTGCACACCACCACACTCAGCTTCAGATTCAGCTGTGCTGAAGCAAGAATGAATTAAAATCAAAACAAAATCTAAAGCTGGGTGTGGTGGTGTGCATCTATAGTCCTAGCTACTTGGGAGGCTAAGGCAGGAGTATTGCTTCAACCGTGGATGGATTTGGAGAACATTCTCCTAAGTAAAGTGCTTCAAGAATGGAAAAGTAAGCATCCCATATATTCAATGCTATGTTGAAACTAGTAGATCAACTACAGGTCCACATCAAAGAAAAACACAATTAAATTCAAGAAGGGGGGAGTGGAGGTTGGTAAGTTCTCACCTAATGGGTCCAAAGTAGAGGTATATGTCATACTTCCTGGGTGAAGAATTCAACTGCAACTCGGATTTTACCTTACAAAGGCGAACAATGTAACTTAATCATATTTGCCCTCATGTTAACCTGAAATTCAAAAAAAGCTGAAGAATATCATTCCACCTGGCCATTAGAATTGTCAGGCCACCCAAGGACAGATTGTAAGTTGGTCTGATTTTGAAATCTGATGGTCACGTTTGAATCTCAACTTCCCCTTTTTACTAAATGTAGTCACATTTTTCAACAGATGAAACTTTGGGTAAGTGACTTACTTTTCTACCTTTGGATTAATTTTTTCTCTTATCCAATAGAAATATTAATAATACTTTTCTGGTTGTATAATAATGATTAAATTATATGATGTATAGAAGTCCTTAGCACAATGCCTGACATAAAGTCATCAACCAATAAATGATGACTATCACTAAAAATGGGAGGTATTATTTTTCTATAGCCCTTTTTTTCTGTGTGTTTACATACCTCTTTATGTTCTTTCTGTCTTCATAAACTATAGGATACACATGGCTATTACTGAAACACAATTTAAATATACCCATCACCATGCCTAGTGAAGAAATAGAGAGGGATTACAGGGACTGTATCCAAACCACTGAATCATGAGATTTTATTAGTACAGGGATTTATATTTATTATCTCAAGTGGCAAACTTCTCTCTGTAGGAAGGGTGTCTTTGTGTGTCAGTATGGGAAGAGGATTATTACCAATTTCTTTCTCAATGAGACACATGGTAGGCTCTCTTGGAATTCATCTATGAAAGCAGGTTTGCATATATGTGTACACAGAAGTACAAATACTCACACATATACTTGTGCACACATGTATGCACACAGAATGGAAGAGGGATTTGTTGACTAATTTGTATGTCCTTAAATATGTGACCTTTTTACGCAGATGACATTCAACAAGTGAGAATTTGAGAATCATTTTAGGTTATATAGGGTGTATATAAATGCGCTCAAGACTCTAGGTAAAGCTTCTGGGGTTAAAAGCCTAGCTACTAACATTCTGGTTTGAAGCAGTTATTTATACCAGTGTATTAGAAAGAAGGTGGAATCTTAACATATAGGTTTTAAGAATTCTTTTTTTCACAAGGGCAACTACTGCTGGAACTGCAGGTGGCATTTGGGGTGGGAGTGGAGCTCTTAAAGCAATAATATCTGTTAGCCCAAAGTTTTGGCGTTTTCAACATGTTTGAATACTCAAACATTAAGATACTGAGTTATTTCTACAAACACCATATTATTTACTTATGCCTCCTTGTGAATTTGTTGTGGAGGACTAAAGCGAGTAGCATATCTGGCCTGTGTAATTGCTCATAAAATGGTAGCTCCTATTGTTTAACTATCTCTGACAGCATTTGGGTCTTTCAGTTGTCCACCGTCAGCGTTATTTTCTCGCTTCCACTACATTCCAAAAAACAGTTTTCAAATTTTCCTGGGTTATAAGCTCCTTTGGAAATTTGATGAAAATTATGTGTTACATGTCCTCTCTTTCTTTTTTTTCTTTTTCTTTTCCTTTTTTTTTCTTTTTCTTTTTCAGACAGAATCTTACTCTATCACCCTGGATAGAGTGCCGTGACATCACGGCTCAAAGCAACCTCAAACTTGGGTTGAAGCAATCCTCTTGCCTCAGCCTCCCGAGTAGCTAGGAACACAGGCACACTCCATAACATCCGGCTAATTTTTCTATTATTAATAAAGACAGGGTCTTGCTTTCGCCTAGGCTGGTCTGGAACTTCTGAGCTCAAGCAATGCACTGGGCTCAGCCTCCCAGAGTGCTGGGATTACCAGCATGAGCCACCAGGCCTGACCCATGTGTCCTCTATTACAGAAGAGTGCACATACCTAGATGCATACAACACTCATAATTTTAATACATATTTTAGGAGGAGATGCACCTTTTCCATGAATTAAGTGTCTTAGTACACTAGCTTAAGAGCTGTGGGACTAGTGCAGAAACTGCTCTTTCATTTTTTAAGCAACATATTCCAAGTGATATAGATTTGATTTTAGAAAATACTGGTGAACATACTCTAAGCTATGCCCTGGAATTCTTTCTCTTGGGTCTTAAGGTAGAGCCTGGAATGCCTGATGCTTTGATACTCTTCATACACACTAAGAATACTTAAGTCCATCAGCACCTTTAGGAGCTGGGACAAGATGCAATTCAGTATTCAAAATTGTTCAGAAAGTAGTAAGATAATATGGTGTATATGTGTACACAGCATATATTACATTGCCATCCAAGAGCGTTGAGAAGCAGTACCCTGTAATCAAACAGGGTCATATTTCTTCAGTAAACTTACTAAATATTCACACTAAATGTGATAAACACTACAGATAGCCTCACAACAGTTTCAAGGAAAGTTTTTCCACCAAATAAGTAACATTACAAAAAAAAAAAGACAAAAAAACAAAAACAAAATGCTCTTTGGAGCATTCAGAATTACAAGCAAGGAACTGTGGATCTGTAGCTGACATCAGGTATCCAGGGAATCAGTACAAAACTCACATCTCTTTCTATTTCTCTACTGTACCAAAGGGATTCTAAATTGTATGCTAGAAATATCCCTTGATATCCTATAGTCTAGCAGGATGGGTAACTTTTTAATTACATAAACACAAAATAAGCACATATAAATTCACATATATGCAGTATTACATTATATTTATTATTCTATATAATTCTTTTTACCAGCATTTAGCAATGCATCTAGGTAGCTCTACTTATTATAAATTGCTTGCCTCATCCAATATGGACATACAAATCATTGAAAAAGAAGGTTTGGTTTGATAGAGGGAGGGTTAGTAGGGGGACCAAACCTATGGAGCATATTGCAAGTACAAGTTGGATCTATCAGGTGTAGAGCACAAATGTCTTAACGCTGTAATTGGGTAAAAGAGGTGAAAGCTATGTTGATTAGTAGCATGTAAGCACTCCAATTTATACAAATAATCAACACAACAAATCCCATAATGGCGTAAATGTGTGTATGATCTATGTACAGATGACTTAATAAAAAATAAATGTAAAAAAAAGAAAGAAAAAGAAGGCTTGAAAACCACAGCCAAAAATTAGAAACCTATCTCTACAGTGACATATTTTTATGCAAATAGAAAATGAATTGAGTACTGTCCTTGAATGTGGAGCCCCTCTCAGCTTCACGTGAAATAACTTTGCCTGAAAACTGCATAACATTCATTCACTGATAAGGAAAGCAATGAGTTTTAATAAACTAAGTATGTCTAAATTTAAACTGCCTTGTGGATTTCAAATGGCACTAGGGAAAAAGTTCTTCAGAGGTTTAAAATCTACTGAAAACCCCAAAGGAAATGCTGAATAATAATAAAGTAAAGGTCAACTCTGTGTCTACATACACATTGATATCTGTCTATCTATCAAACGTATTATATTCAAGCCACTGAATATAATACATTTGGAAGTGTTATCAATGTAAAGACGCTAAAGACAGGTTGCTCCTTCCTTTCAAGGAAAGCCTTACCTTTAGATGTGAGGAATGGCACATCCTTCCACCTCCTTCATCTCTCCTCTATCAGGAATGGATTGTATACATGTTAGGGGTAGAAAAACTTCACCTTCCTCCTTCAACTGGGCCTGAAAATTAAACTGATATAAGATAGACTTACAGGAGAAAAGTGAACAAATTTAATATAAATTTAATGTAACACAAGGGCCCTCATAAAAAAACGAAGACCCAAAGCGGTGGCCAAACCTAGATGCTTTGACGCTAGATTGGAGAAAGACAGGCAAGTGTGGAAAGTAATGAAAATATATGGGCAGGCTAAAGAAAGATAAAGAGTTATTTTAATAAGGTCTGTTTGTACTGAATTTTCTAGGCTTAATTCCCCATCTCTGATGATGAGAATGTTTCTTTTCTACTGGTATAGGTAAGAAATCTTTTGCATGGGAGTAGTTTTTGTTTTTGTTTTTGTTTTGTGGTTGTTGTTTTGTTTTTTTGTAGAGACAGAGTCTCACTTTATCTCCCTGGGTAGAGTTCCGAGGCGTCACACAGCTCACAGCAACCTCCAACTCCTGGGCTTAGGTGATTCTCTTGCCTCGGCCTCCCGAGTAGCTGGGACTACAGGCACCCACCACAACGCCAGCTATTTTTTTGTTGCAGTTTGGCCGGGGCTGGGTTTGAACCCACCACCGTATATGCACATATATTTCTGTATATGCATGTATATTTCCGTGCCTAGTGCAGGCATGGCTCATGGTCCCAAGAAGCATCTGAAGCGGGTAGCAGCTCCAAAGCATTGGATGCTGGACAAATTGACCAGCATGTTTGCTCCTCGTCCATCCACCAGTCCCCACAAACTGAGAGCGTGTCTTCCACTCATCATTTTCCTAAGGAACAGGCTTAAATATGCCCTGACAGGAGATAAAGTAAAGAAGATTTGTAGAAGATTGATCATTAAGATCAATGGCAAGGGCAGAACTGATATAACCTACCCTGCTGATTTTTTTTTTTTTTTTTGAGCAACAAGAGCTCAAGAGCGTGATAGTGGTTTTATTTAATAGATGCTAGTCCAGTACATAGAAATCAACATATTCATCTGATGAGTGTGGCAGGGCTTCAGGTCAATGGTTATATGGAATTAAAAGGTTTCAAAAAGGAAGTAATAGAGGATGTAAACAGAAT
>CAUYON010026794.1:0-28688 GCA_963573935.1 Arctocebus calabarensis | reverse complement strand
TGAAGTAATATCTCATCATGATTTAGACCTGCATTTTCTGATGTCTACTGATAGTAAGCACCTTGTCACGTGCTTTCTAGCTACTTCTGTATCTTCTGTGAAGAAATGTCTATTCAAATCTTTTGCCTGCTTTTTAATTGGTTGTTTGTTTTGTTGTTGTTGAACTTGTTTCTTTTGAAAAGAAGTAGAAAGAAGAAGTTGAAGGACTTCTTTTCCTCTCTTTTCTTTTCTTTTTTTTTTTTTTTTTTTGAGACAGAGTCTCATTATGTTGTCCTTGGTAGAGTGCTGTGGCGTCACAGCTCACAGCAATCTCCAACTCTAGGACTTAAGTGATTCTCTTGCCTCAGCCTCCCAAGTAGCTGGGACTACAGGCACCCGCCACAACGCCCGGCTATTTTTTGTTTGTAGTTGTCATTGTTGTTTGGCAGGCCCGGGCTGGATTTGGTGTTTATGGCTATACATAAACAGGTGCTGAGCCAGGACTTCTTATTATATATGCTAGATATTAATCTCTCATTAGATGGGTGATTTGCAAATATCTTCTCATTCTGGGAGTTGCCTTTTCTCTCTGCTGATAGTGTTCTTTCATGCACAAAAGTGTTTAATTTTGATAAAATCTAACTTACCTATTTTTTCCTTCTGTTACGTATGCTTTGCCATATCCAAGAAATTCAAGAAATCATTGCCAAATCTATGTTTTGTAGCTTTATTCCTGTTTTATTTTAAGAATCGTATAGGTTCAATACCTTACATTAGGTCTTTGATCCATTTGAGTTAATGTTTGAATGTTTGTTCAAGGTGTAAGGTAAGGAACTTGCTTCTTTTTTTCCCCCCACATGTGTTGTGAATATCCAGTTTTCTCAACACCATTTGTTGAAAAGATTGTCCTTTTCCCATTAAATGCTCTTGGCGCCTCATCAAAAATTATTTGCCCATATATGTGACGGTTTATTTCTGTACACTCTATTCTGTTCCCTTGGTCGGCATTTCTCTGTATCAGTGCCACACTGTTTTGATTACCGTGTCTTAGTAGTAAGTTTTGAAATCAGAAAGACAAGACTTATAACCTCATTCTATTTCAAGATTGTTTTGGCTGCTCAGAGTCCCTTGAAATTCCATATGAATATTAGAGATGGATATTCCTATTTCCACAAAACACATAATTGAGATTTTGAGGGGGATTGAGGGACACTGTTTTCTAATCTACCCAAGTTGTTATTTGGGCAAGTGTCAAAGTCATAATGACATCTTGAATATATTTAGAATCTCAATCTAGAGCTGTCAGAAATAGAATCACAGGGAACTATCACAAATTACTCTATGTGTTCTTTTCTTTCTTTTTTTTATTAAATCATAAACACATAGATCATGTATACATTAATGCATTTATGGGATACAATGTGCTGATTCCTATAGAATTAGGAGCATTTATATCATGCTGGCAATGTGTTCTTTTCAACATAGATATGAAGGAATGAGGCAGAATTTAATCATAAGACTCAGACCATGAAATATATGGCCAGCTTTGGGAATTCACAGTGAGCTAGAAAAATAGGTTGAAATGGTTCCTTGGCTCAGAGCTGAATTCAAACATCAGGCAGCCTAACTCTCTGTTTTGTCCTTGAAAACAAACAAACAACAAAACCTCAAATTGAAAATAGATGATTTATCAGAGTGATGAAAGAATCTAGGGTGTCCATGACAAGATCTTGAAAATCAGCCAGTATGGTTGAGCTTATGTTAAAAACACAATAGCTTCCCCTCTCTGCCTTAACCAGCCTTCTACACACTCCAGGAGCAAAGAAGTGAAGTGGATGAGCTCTCAGTCCCTACAGTTTGATAACCCACGTGCAAATTCTAGTGTCTCTACCTGTAGGGTTTGGATTTGAGTAAATTATCTGACACTTGTACACCTCAATTTTCTTGTCCACAAAATGGGCTTAGAGCCATATCTACCTCTCTGATGCCTTGTGAACATTAATTAAAAGTATGTAGATAGAAGGCTTAGTGCCCATCTGACGTTCTTTCTTTCATTAGCAGGTATGTTCTGAACACCTAGCACATGCAAGGCACTGCATTAGCAATTGGGAATAAAAGAAGTGAACAAAATATACCTGTTCATAAGCTTGTCAAGAAGACAAATAATTAAACAAAGAGATCTTGAAAAGTAAAAATTGTAATTAGAGCCATGAAAAAAATAAACATTATTCTTTGATGAAGAATGACAGTAGAGCTCTACTTTAGACCAGGGAAAGCTTTCTGAAGGAGGCCGTGTGCAAGGTGCAATGTTAAGAACAAGGTAAACCTAGCTATGGAAAGGGTACATGGAGGAGAATTCCAGGAGGGTTCTAGAAACTAATAGAATACCAGGATGGCCACTATGGAATGAGCAAGCTGAGGAGCAACTCCAGATAAGGCTGGCACAGAACATGTGAGCCACCTAGAAGCTAGAGTAAGGAGTTTTTCTTTTATTCAAAGTTCAAAGAAAGCCCCTGAACAATTTTCAGCAGCAGAATGATGTGAATTATTTTATGTGTGTTAATATCCACTCCAGCTGCTGAGTGGAGAATAGTTTGTGGGGAGGCAGCAGGGGCTGTGGGAGGCCAGCCAGAAACCACTGCAGAAATCAGGGAAGAAATGATGGAGGCTGGGAGGTGGTGGCAGCAATGAAGAGAAGTGGAGATGGAATTGGCCCAATTTGCTGACAGATGTAGAGAAGAAAAGGAAGTCAACACGCAGAAGATGCAAGAAGCATTTGCCTGGAGGTAAGGGGTGGACAAGTCAGGAATGCTTTTGAGACATCCAAGAGGAGACATCAAGTTGGTAGTCAGACCCGAGAGTCTGGAAATCAGAGGAGAGGTCTTACTCAGCAGGAGACACGAAGTTCAGAGTCATCAGTTCATGGTATCTAAAGTGTTCATGGGAAAAGATGAGCCCGTCTAGACAAAAACATGGAAAGGGAAGAGTGGAAAGCCCAGGCCCTGACGCTAAAAAAACACCAAAATTTTGAGTTCAGGTAGGAAAAGAAAAACAAACAGAAATACTGAGCTGAGACCCTAGGGCGGTAGGAAGCCACCCAAGAGATAGTAGTATCTGAGGATCAAGAGAGGTGAGAATTTTTTAAAGGGAGTCAGTGTCACTCTGATAAATGGTGCTGAGAAGCCAAGTAAAAGGAGGACAGAGAAGAGTGTCCACTGGATTTGGGAACATGAGGCCCATTAGGAACTTTGGCAAGAAGAAATTCACACTCTGTGGGCTGAACATGAGTGCCTAATAGATATTAACAATAACAGTAATAATAATAAAGTCCCTACCCATTCCTTCTTTGTGCTTCTGTGATAATAGAAAGACATTTGGGGACTACTCAGGGGACAGGAGGGCAGCTCTTGGCCATTAGCTATTCACAAATACAAGTTGACTTTATTTTAAGTACAAGTGAAGAATGCCATTTCCCTTTCCAAATGATTGCCATAGTAGTTGTGGGCAACTAATATTTTGGAAGATTTGGTTGCTTTAATCCTTGGGGCAAGTGAGGAAAATCATTTCCCTTTCTCTCCCTGCTAGCTTTATTTCTGCAATGTAATCCTGATCCTCCTCATCTCATGTTCCCCTGTGTGTTCTGTGATCCTGCTGCTTCCCTGTGTCACACACGGACACACCATCTGCCATCAACCCCAGCACCAAGGAAAAGGACCTTTAGGCAGGGCCAACACTAACTTTAGGTTCCTCCAGGCTCATTTGTTCCTTTGTGGTCAGCAGTGCCCACCCAGGGGCCTGTACCACCCTCTCTCCTAAGCACGAGGACCCCAGAAGATGAGAAAGGGGAAAGAAAAGGAGGCGGCAGGATGGCAGACACTTTTCATGGATGGTCAGGGCATCTATCCTAATTCCTTTTCCAAAAAACTTGAATCATGTCCCCCCTTGACATAGCCACTGCACCATGTCTCTCTTGAGACTCCTTTGGCACCTTCTGGAAGATGGTGTTACTGGCTCTACACCTGTTACAGAATGCTGGAAATCTCTAAATTTGAAGTCAGTGTGGGTCTCCATGTACTGCCACCCATGCTCTCTGAGGACTGCACTCATTTTTAGCCCTGATCCTTTGGCTCTTAGGTGCCAAGATTTCCAGAGCTTGAGGGCTCCCGGGAGCTCCACGGAGACACAGTACTAATTCCAGCCGTGCTGAGCTTAATAACCACCACAGGCTCCAACGCCAACATTCAAGAGAAATTCCCCGTTGCATCAGCAAGAACCATGGTGTGAGCTCCAGCATGGGAGGCTCCCACGCCAACCACTACCTCTCCTTGCATCAGCCAAGGAGCCATCTAGAATCAAGGCTCCTCTCTTTGGGTCTCTGGGCAGAAGAGAAATGTAACACGAGACCTCTGGCCCCCACTGCCCATCCCTGCTCCCCAGCATCCCACCGTAAATGTCAGTCTAAATCTATGTGGAAACAATGGGATCAATAAGCAAAACCACACAGAGCTCCAGGTTACTTGGGCCTGGGGCTTCTTCACCAGCTTTTCTCGCCACTGTTCAAGCTCTCGTTGCATGTTACAAAGACGTCTGCTACGGCCTCTTTGGTGGTCTTCCCACCTCCACTCCTCCCTCTCCAAATCCACCTCTCCTGGCTCCAGAACCACCTTCCTAAAAGAATCGTTGTGAAAAGCTGAAAGTGTCATTTTCCTACAGAAACCTTTAAAGGCTCCCCATTTTCTTAAGAATGAAGTCCAGGCCCTGTGAAGGCCTTTACCAGCCTCACCTCTCACCTCTCGTGGTGCCCCATTGTGAGGGTGAGTAACAACTTACTCTACTGGGCCTGGGCAGACCCCTTCTGGTGGCCTGGTTCATATCCACTCATTCCCGCCAGCTCAGTCCTGAGGTCATCTCTTCCCTGGCCCTTCTCTCTTCTCGCTCCTTCCCCCCTTTCCTTGTGTTCAGTGCTCTTGGCAGAAACTTCCAGAATCCCTTGTGTTTACCTCCAACTTCACACTCACATCACACATTGCAGCCTAATTGTCTATTCAGGACTCTGTCTCTTCCACTAGCTGGTGACATTCTTTAGGAAAAAGACCCATTGTAATGTCTGTATCTCCAGTGCCTAGCATGCTCCCTGGCACATAGTGGTTGCTCAACCTTGTGGTGGAATGAATGAATGGATGTCATCAACAACTTCTTCCTAGACCATTTAACTTGGATGTGGTAAAAACAACCTTTCCACAATGTGGGAGTTGTTCAAAGAGCAAGGTATACAATGTTAGCATACAGTGGTGACAATCATAGGTCTAGCAAGTAAAGTCTGATTTCATCTTAAGACGTCTCATAGAGGATCTTTGGTCTCAATATCTCAGGATGGCCATGGATGTAAGTCTTCTTTCCTTCTGGTTCTCCTCTCCTTTACTAATCGAGATGATTCGATTTCCTCGCTAGTTTCATGCTGTCTTTTGTCCATGAAGCTCAGGCCCTAGTACCACTGGCTTCCTCTGATATCTTGGTTTCTTCTCCAAGCCCTGAAGCGACAGCCCCTAGATCTCTGCAGAAGACTTCTGTCCTGGCCAGTGGCTCCTGTTTCATAATCCCACCCGCCTCTTGTGATCCGCCTTTCCTCCTGTCTAATGCTTGGACCCTATCTGCTTTTGCTGGTGCAGTTTGTGATGAAATAGAGTAACAAAACCCCTTGACTTTCCATCTTTCTTTTTGCTAGATAATTTCAAGTTTCTCTTTCTCCTCTATTATGAAGGAATGAATAGGGAAGTTATTTCTCTTATTAACAATTTTGTTTCCCTGGGTCCAGTGCAGATTCTACTTTATCCACTGCTAAAATTTTACTCACGTTGATGACTAAAGTACTGCGAGCACAAATAGTTTCCAAGTTCAACGGGCCTGCTAACGGCAGGAAATTTGGAGCAATAAGCAATAGCTGTCCAATGTCTCAGCCTCTCCCTCCGCTTTCCCTACCTGCCCCTCATCTGCCACTGCTTATACTCCAGTTTGTTAACATCCTTCTCTTTCCTTCTTTCTTTCTTTCTTTCTTTCTTTCTTTCTTTCTTTCTTTCTTTCTTTCTTTCTTTCTTTCTTTCTCTTTTTTTTTTTTTTAGAAAAAGTATCACTGGTTACCCTCTATAGAGTGCTGTAGCATCACAGCTCACAGCAACCTCAAACTCTTGGGCTTAAGCCATTCTCTTGCCTCAGCCTCCCAAGTAGCTGAGACTACAGGTGCCTGACACAATGCCTGGCTATTCTTTTGTTGCAGTTGTTTTAGCTGACCCAGGCCAGGTTCAAACCCGCCACCCTCGCTGTATGTGGCTGGCACTGTAACCAATGTGCTACGGGCACCGATCCTTAACATCCTTCTCAAATGTGATTCTCCGAGTGAAGCTTCAGACTGCAAAAGAGGCCTGGCCAGTGACAGGTCAGTGGAGACAGCACAGGATGCCACAATTGTCTCATGCTGTCCAGGGGCACTTGTACTTGCAACTGGCCAAGCAGGAGTTAAAATCCCAACACAGACAGTGATCTCTCCGCCTCATCCAACCTAGCTCCTTGTCCAGTGGTGACTTGCTTGGAAAACCTGATATAAGAAAACATATAGGAAAACAGAATACTCATATTGCAAAAAGATTGCTAAAAGCTCTTTCCAATAAGTTACTCTCTACGTACATCTAAATATTCTTATGTATCCACATATTAATTTAAACTCCTTCTATATTCCAGAGCTTACACTAGGCATAGATAAGTGGTAAACAAGACACCCTCTCTCCCCTGATACTTAAGAGGGAAGAGGAAGTACAGAGAAAATAAATGTTAGTATATACATTTTGGGGGAAAATCACTTTACTCATGTACTTTTATTTAATCCTCATATGACTCCTTGAGGGGGTGGAAGAATTTCCATTTTTTCAAGGATTTGAACCCCTGACTATCTAGCTCTGTACCAGCCCTGGCTAAGCCAACTTCTGCAGGGATAGCAGTCATCCTCTCTGTGTTCATGGCTTAAAAATTACAAAGGTTATTTTCTGTGAACCGGGGGTTCTGTTCTATGTGGTGCTCACTAGGGGACTCCATCTGAGTCCCACCTGAGGGTGGCTCTGTCTCCAAGCTTCCATAAAACCACACATATAACCTTGCACTTTCTTTTTATTTTACTTTGTTAGTTTTTTTTTGTTGTTGTTGTTTTGAGATAGAGTCTCAAGCTGTTGCCCCTGGGTAGAGAGTACCATGGAATCATCATAGCTCAAAGCAACCTCCAAATCTTGGATTCAAGTGATTCTCTTGCCTAATTTTTTTCTATTTTTAGTAGAGACAGGGTTTCTTGCTCTTGCTCAGGCTGGTCTCAAACCCATGAACTTAAGCAATCCACCTGCCTCGGCCTCCCAAGGTACTAGGATTACAGGTGTGTGTCACCTCCCCTGGGTATCCGTGTACTTTATACATCCCTTATACTTTCATTTTCTTGACCAAAACAAGTCATATAGATACCCCTACTTTTAAGGAGGCAGGAAGGTAAAATCCATTGTGTTCAGAGGAAGAATCAGAAATATTTAATGAATAGCTTGATAACTGCCATGGGCTCCAAAGCCTACATTCTTTTCTAGTACAGTATACTCAAAACTAGTGACAAAGATTAACTGCTTGGAAAGAGGCTAAGGGCAGGGAAACATAAATCCAGAAAGTTAGGAACCGCTACCAAAGGAAGATCAAAATCAGTAATGAGGATAATTTATCTTTGAAATATACATGGACATCAGTGAAAGATGAGCTCCTTCTGACATGACTCAGATTTACCCACCAAATTTACAAGTACCTTTAAGAGTACATACCAGAAGTGAGACCTTGCTATCATGAGATCTTTTAGGATTTTAATAACTGAGACTTGGTTCAAAGACCTGTTATGTAATAGCCAATATCTGGCTAAAATTTATATTGTGACAAGCTTTCCAAGTACAAGGGAAGAGACTGCCACCTTTCCTCAGTTCTGTCCTGTGCTCGTCCACTATAGATGACAGCATGGGAGACTGGGATTGATTTCCATTTATGTCTGAAATAATATCCTAGCAATTAGCTGTAAATTTAAAAAAAAATTGCAGAAGAAAACCAAGCTTGGAAAAACTATACAGCCTCCCCCCACATAAACTGTCAGCAGAGCTACAAAATTATGGAAGTCCTCGTAAGAAACCGCAATGTAGCCTTACTCTTTTCTAGGTGTAAATGTTGATTCATAGGTGTCCAAATGAGATCATTACGCACCACGTCAGGCAGCGTCACATATTGTTTGTCTAACGGCATCGTGCTTACTCACTGAGGAGCTTAATTACTCCAAATCAGACACCAAGTATCACAGAGGAGTCCTCCTCAGCCCTCCCTCCTTTGAAACACACACACACACACACACACACACACACATGCATGCACACATGCATCTTAATCCCAAGACTGCAAAATGATGCAACCACATGGTAATATGGATTATCACCTGGCTAAATATGGCTAAACCACCTCCATCAATAAACTTGAACTGACATTGGGCTATTTTCCAGTGCCGGCTTCTCCAAGATACATGCGGGTAAAGGGGCCTCTTTGGCTTCTAATGAAATGTCATCCATTTGATTGCTAACTCTGGGTGCGGCCGTCTGCCTGGGGATGGAATGCGTTTCTTTGAGCTCCCATCTACTGCAGTCATCTGAGACAGGCTCTCAGAACGCACATATTTTAACACTATTTTACATCTGAAAGAATTAAAAACTCAAACATGTATGTTCAGTATTCTAAACACAAACTGCGAAGTCTTTCGGCCTTTAATTAATTTTTTAATCTTTTGATCTTCTAAAATAATCGCAGTGTTTTCGATCTGGGAACTGCTGGTATTCTCCATTTGTGTGAATAACCAGAGTGAAAGTAACCAGAGTGGAATATCAACTTGACATCCAACAAATAGTAATTGAGCCCTTAATACGTGTAAGGTCCTGAGCTAGGTACTACATGTGCGATTAACAAGTGTTTAGAAAGATTGAGGCTTGGCTCCTTCTGGTTAAGATGTTTGTTTACTATGTTAGCAATTTATTAAAAATTCATTTACTTAAAATAAAATGAGAAAGCACCTTCAAATCGGAGTATTCTGTGCCTTTTCTGCATGTAAGTGCTAGAAAGTAGTAAATGGCATGTGGATTTGTCAACAGCATGAGAAGGAAGAAGGCAAGTTCATTACCTTTACTCATTTTTTAAATGAAAACCCATGTTTCACTAATCTTGTCAATAGGATTTTCTTTACGTTTATTCTCTCACTAAGAATAATACCTAGCCTCTGCAATGCTTTGGGGACCAAGCCCGAGGTCCCCTTTCTGGACTTGCAGCCTCACCCCAGCTTACCAAATTAATTTCTCACTGTTTCTGGCATGAATCCTCTATTAAGGTCAACTTATTCCCAAATGGATGCCTGCTAATTCATCTGACACTCAAAAAACATCTATTGAAGGCTTGCTATACATGCCAGGCTCTGTGAAGGGGCCTGCAGACAAATCTGATGCAGTTTTTATCTTTAAGGAGCTCCCAGTGTAGGGCATGAGGATGGAGAGACAAGCCCATAATCACACAATTACAAACTGTGTAGAGTGGGGAGGGGGGTGAGAAAGAAACAATTGTGTGTTGGTGCGGAAGGTGTGTAATAAGGGAGGGGTCTAGGATAGCTTCACGGAGGGGAGGCCAGCTGGGCCGATCGCTGGACATTTGCCAGGTGAACAAGTGCAGAAAGGGTATTTTGGGCAGAGAGAACATTCTGTTCAAAGGAAGGCCGTATTAGCTCATATCACGCCTCAGGAAATGCTCTTCCCTCTTGCGTGTGGCTATTTAACTCCAATTCATCCTCCTTCCCAGACTTGCAGCAAACTCTCTTAAGACTGGGAAAAAACCCTAGAGATGGTTCAGCTCAATCCCTTCATTTTGCAGAGATGAAATTCGAGGCGTAAAGTGTAAAGCTGCCAGTCCTGCTTTGATTCCTGGTCTGCATTCACCAAATATGTTCATTTATTTCATAAAAGTACTTATTGAGCACCGACTCTGTGAAAAAGACTGTGACAAACACAAAAATGAATTGCACCTGGGTGTTTTTCCCTGGAGGAATTTATTTCTCATCAGAAATTTATGACTTAGAGGTTAAGAGTACTTTGCTACCCGAGGGATCTGAGTTTGAAGCCGGACCCTGTGACATTCCTGCTATTGACAGTGGATTAATTACTCATCCTCGCTGAACCTAGATTTCCTCTGATGTGAATGAGGAAAATAGAACCTTTCTCATAGGTGCTTATGAGAATTCAGTGTAGTAATATCTGCAGAGCACTAGGACTCAATACATCTTATGGTTTAGCAATAAAGCCTTAATATGATATAGGAGAATTAAGTGATGCTATAGAGTAGGTACTCAATTAAAAAAAGAGCTGTGTGATTAATTAAAGTTTTCATTATAAGATCTTTTCCTTATAAAATATAATATAACATATAATTCCTTGATAATATCAGTTCCTCAAAGCTTCGTGCAGGACCAAATTAAAATGTAGATCCCCCCCCCAAGGTTCAGTGACTTTCTATACTGTAATGAATCCTAATAACTCCTTTAGTATTGTGCTATTTTTAAAATTGGTAGGTCTGAACATTATCCTAAAAATCAACTGTTCCATAGAGAAGAGAGCTCCTTCCTGGTTTTATGGGTTATGCCATTTATACCCTGCTTCATGCCATTTGAGCTCCACAGGGATTTGCAAGACCTATGCCACCTGAACCACTGTCAGGGGAAGGAAACTTCCTTCTGGAGGGAAAAATGAAGAAAGTAAGGCACAGGAGATAGATTGCAATTCCACGTAAGATGAAGCTTTTGAACAAAGAAGGACCTCCCTGAATGAAATGGACCACTTTATAGGTAGTAAGAGGTCTCATGGCTGCAGGGGTGCTGGATGGTATAACCCTGGCACTCACCATTCTATAGAAGACAGCCCTAAAGTGAGTGGGAAGTTGAATCGGCAGGGTTCAGCTCCCTTCCAGTAAGATTCTATGATTCTACTGAGCCAGTTGAACAAATATTTGTCCATCGCTGATTACGTTATTAATTCCCAAATCAAAGTGCTAATTAGACAGCAGTAAATGAGACAAGCAGGGTCCCTATCCTCATGGAGATCACATTCTAGTAAATTTCTCATGGACCCCTCCATGGGGTAACCAAAAACCCAAGTTTGGTATCAGGGCAACTGGATGGAATCGATCCTCAGATGCAGAGACGCACACTGCCAGACCATCAGAGGCCGAACCTTCATCACCACATGCCACTTGTTAGGAAAGCTAGGCAAGGGTAGTAACGCAGAGAGCATGCACGGAATAAATAAGGACAACTATAAACGCTGGGGCGCAAACTACTCCCAAACCACAGCAGTAGTGCTCGAATCATCAAAATCCTTCCAGATAAAGTTACAGGGCATGACTTAAACATTTGCCTGGTTTTTATTTTATGTGCTGCACAGCTCAAAACCCAACCTTTGACTCTGTAACCATCCCTGGTTTGAGTTTGGGTTTGAACAGCTGCCCAGCCCATCAGGGCATCCGTGAGTTTGAGCAATAACTCATGCAAAGACATTTAAGAGCTCACAAGTCCTCAATAGACCAAAAGCGGAAAGAAATAAGATTCCATAGCAACAACATGTCACTCCAAAATCATCATTGCTGCTTCAAGAGCAGGGTGAGAATTGAAATAGAAAATATGGCTGGGAGTAGCACCAGTTCAGCAGATCTGATCAACTATTTTCAGGGAATTAGATCACTTTGGTTAGAGAGAAAACAATATGCTCATTTTTGTTAGCTAAGCTGCTGAATTCAAAAGCTAGGGAAACTTATCATTATTTGTAGCTTCCCCTTTCACTGAAAAAAAAAGGGTGGGGGTTTATTCTCTTCCCTTGTTCTATGCATCCGGTTATCAGCACTGATGGAGGTAGTCAGCATGAATTCAGAATGAGGGAAAAGAACACTGCAATCGAAAACCTTTGCTGATTTGATTAAGGTTTTGCTTATTATGGTAAATATTCCAGCAGCCAAAAAGTAGCTAGTAAACATTTGGAAGGCTGAGCTGTGGACTTACCTCATTGTGGGATTTACTAATCAGCTATTTTTGTTAAAAAATGAAAATGTATCCCAAATGAGCTCTCGTATACACGAAAGCTTGGACTCTCACCACACACACTGCTTAGAGTAAATTCAATCTTAGGCAGAAACAACTTTCCAATATAAACAGTGAGGGGAAGCCTCTTGGAAATTACTTGATAAACTGTTAAAATAATAACTGCTTATCTTGAGTTGGCTCAAGACTGTTGGAAATGATACAGCCTAAGGACAGAGCAAGCATTTGTTTCAGTGTACCTGGAACATGAAGATTTATGTTCCAGCCATTTATTTAGGGACAAGGGAGAGAGAATCAATTCTCATGTGCAAAAAAACAAAGGGGTTTCATGTTTGCTCATACAGTCAAGTACTATAAAAATTAAGTTTTCTTTTAAAATTTAGACAATTTCTCTGTTTCTCCCCCTTTTTGACAACAAACATCTATGTGTTAAAGTGTGTTCCTCTTAGGGAAGTTTCGTTCTAGATACTTCTATGTGCTCTGAAATAATAAACATGCATTATGTGTGCTAACATTTTCACCATTGGTGGTTCCAAGACAGCATTTTTGTCCTACACGTATCTTTCGAGCCTGCCTGTAAAGTGCTTGTAAAAGGTCTCTCCCAATTTTTCCCATAATTCTTTGAAGATCTGCCATGCCTGGTGGGATCCTCCCGTAATAATTCATGATAGCAGTATATGTATATGTATACCTGATTTACCAGGGGAATGGGTATGCATGCTATTGTTTTTTAACCAGCTTTGTTTAACTTGACATCTTGATGTCATTATTGGCTAGATTATTTTGTCAATTCACAAGGGGATTGAATTTTTATTTTTTTGAGACAGAGCCTAAAGCTGTCACCCTGGGTAGAGTGCTGTGGCATCACAGCTCACAGCAATCTCCAATTCCTAGGCTCAAGCGAGTCTCCTGCCTCCACCTCCCCAGTAGCTGGGACTACAGGCGCCCACTACAACGCCCAGCCGTTTTTTTTGGTTGCAGCCGTCGTTGTTTGGCGGGCTCGGGCTGGATTTGAACCCGCCAGCTCAGGTATACGTGGCTGGCGCCTTAGCCCATTGAGCCACAGACGCCGAGCCAAGGGCATTGAATTTTTAACAAATGTTTATTAAGTGTTTATACCTGGAAATATAAAATGGATATTCTTTACATAATTTATGTATCATCTTTATACCATAGAGAAAGGAGTGGAACTAATCTTCTTTATGTACCATATGTATTTTCTCATTTAATTTTCATAGTAGCAATATGACATAGGCTTTACCTACACTGGCTATATTTTACTGACTAAAAAGAAATAAAACCTGGTGTCCAGAGAAACTCACTAGCCTTCCACTTTATTCTCCATAGAGCATAATAGTCTTTTAAAACATAAACTGAAATGCTTTCAGCCATGTAATGACAATGACCAAATTTACCCTGCCATCTGAAGAAATTAAAAATGGAAGAAAATATATGAAACAACAATTTTTAAGATATGGGACATCAGGCAACTAAGGGCGATGATCCCTGAGAGATAAGAAACAACAGAGGTGAGCCAAACAATTGCTCTAGCTTATATTGCTTTACTACTTCCTGTGTCATGGTACAAGGACTTGCAAAGTTGAAGAGATGAAGCTGTAGGTCCCTAGCCTGGAGTGCGTAGAGTTATAAGAGAAAGGAGAGCTGTCCCAGCAGACAACTCTGGTTACCTGCACAAGGTCCCATTAAGTCTTCAACCAAGTACTGATCCATTCATTCATGAAAAGAATTGTCCAAGGCTGGGAAAAGCACCACAGAAGATTTATAGGGGACAATCACTGGAGACCACACAAAACCAATTATCATTACCTTTCCCACCAGAGTAGAAAAGTCACAATTAATGGAACATTGAGTAGTATGTGCAAAATATTGTTCCTCAGAAGTAGAACAAAATTAGTCCTGGACAAAAATGCTACTCTGCCAAAAGCAGGAAACAAAAGCTTTCCAAAGTAACTTTATTCTGTGTCAGTACAAAGCTTAAGAATATGTATGGCAATGCAAAAATATCTAGCGCCCCCAAAAGCAGAATTCATCATGTCTATCATCCAACCAGAAAACAAACAAATAAATAAAAAGGAAGACAATATGAAAGCATTATAAGGAGAAAAGTCAAGTAATTAAACTGACCCAGAAATAACACAAATGATAGAAATCACAAACTAAAATTTATTTGTACTATATTTTGCACTTTCAAAAAACTAGCAGAAAGACTGAACAGTTAGTTTAGAGAGGGAAAATACAAAAAGACCTGAATAGAATTTTTGGAGGTAGAAAATATAGTATCCGAGATTTAAAAATAAATTATATTTATGTGGAGTAAATTCTCAGTAGATTAGATATTGCAGAAGAAAAGATGAGATAACTTGAACATAGAGAACTAGAAAACTATTTAAAATTAAACAAACAAAGGAAATAGACTAAAAATAATTAACAATACTGAACTGTGGGACACGTCAAATCACCTACCATACATGTAATTGGAGTCACCAAAATGGGAGGAGCAGAAAAACAATTGAAAAATTAAATTAAATATTTTTCAAATTTAATGAAAACCACAAACATTCAGATCAAATACTCCCAATGAACTCCAAGCACAAAATTATTAGGGAAACGTCACTGAGGCAAAGCATGATGAAATTACTTAAACCAGTGACAGAATACAATATAAGTTACCTCTTATCTGCAGTTTTGCTTTCCACAGTTTCCATTACCCGTGGTCAACCATGGCTCAAAAATAGACGAGTAAAGTACAGTAAGATATTTTGAGAGAGAAAAAGAAAGCCAGAGTGAGTGTACATTCATGTAAATTTTACTATAGTATGCTGGTGCAATTGTTAGTTATTGTTGTTAATATCTTACTGTGCCTGATTGACAAATTTAATTTCATCATAATTATGTACCAAAAGGAAAAAAAATATAATATGTAGGTCACCACCAAAGTTTTGAGACAGACTACGTTATGGTCCATCATTTCACTTCCAAGAAACCCAATAGACAGTGTCCTTTCTGATTCACAGTAAGCTGTGCAACTTTCAGCTTACTTGGTTTATCGCTGCTGTTGGGTGGGTTTCATTTGTTTCCATCAGTGCAGATTTTATGTTTCTGGATTTTTGTGTATCTCAAAACTTTTGTAATGTCACATACACACACACATATACACACACAGAGTAAATTGCACGTGGACTTTTTAGACACCTTTTGTGTGTGTTTATATATGGTTCAGCACTGTCTACAGTTTCAGACATCCACTGGGGGGCTTAAAACATATCTTCTGCAGATAAGGCAGGACTAGTACATGTTAAAAGTATGTGGAAAATAAAACACATTACATAGAGGAGGTCAAGATAAGAATAAGACAAAACTTATAGTCAGAGCAACGCACACCATAATACAGAGAAGCAATAGCTTTAGAATACTCAGAAAAATATCAGTCCAGAATTCTATATCCGGTAAAAATGTTTTTCCAGGATAAAGATAAAATGAAGCATTTTTTCTTGAAGGAATTTATCACTAGTAGATCTGCACTACAAAAATTTTTAAGGATGTCCTTGAGAAAGAAGTGAGACTACAGGAAATTTGAATCTACAGAAAGGAATGTAACCATCAGAAGTGGCAACTTGGGTAAACAAAATATGCTTTTTCTTATTGTTTAAATCCCTTTTAAAAATAATTGACCACTGGGGTGGCTCATGTGGCTCCAAGGAGTAGGGCGCCGGCCCCATATACAAGAGGTGGTGGGTTCAAACCTGGCCCTGGGGCAAAAAAAATTGTCCACTTAAAACAAAAATAATAAAAATATATAATGAGGGTTATACTATAGAACATGACATGTAGGACCAAAATAGCACATAATTAAGAAAGCAAGAACTATAGGTATATAGATGTAAGGATATTATACTGTACATAAAGTGATCTAATATTACTTATGGGTAGATGTTAATAAGTTAAAGATGTGTACTATAAACACTAAAGTAACTACTACAATAACCAGGGTGACCATAAAGTCTGTGTGCAAATTAAACACGCATGAACTTTATGGCCATCCTGTACAACAAAGAGGTAGCTAACAAACCAACAAAGGAGATAAAATAGAATCATAAAAATACTCAATTTCTTAAGAGGAAGGAAAAGAGAAAATAAGTGAGAATAAAACCAGAGGAGATTAAGAGAAACAAATATCAAGATGGTAGTTTAAACTCAAACATATTTTTAAAAATACAGTAAGTATAAATGGTCTAAATATTCCAATTAGGAGGCAGAGATTGTCAGATTGGACACAAAAGTAAGAACTACACTCAGCCTACAAGAAACCCACTTTAAATATTAAGACTCAGGTTAAAAGTAAAAGAATGAAGGATTTATACTACTTGATTTCAAGACTTCTTATGAAGCTATAGTAACTATGACAATGTAGTATTGGTGTACAGTTAGACAAATAGACCAAAGGAATTGAATAGAGACTTCAGAAAGAGACCTACATATGTGTGCTCTACTAATTTTTGATAAGGCTGCAAAGGCAATTCAGTGGAGAAAGAATAGTCTTTACAAAAATGGTGCTATGTCTCAAAAAAATAAAATAATAATTTAAAAAATGTTGCTGGAATAATTGGATACTCATAAGCAATAATTTTTAGAAAATAACACCTTATATCTCACACTTTAAAAATATTAACTCAACACGGATCATAGACCTAAAGATAAAACTCAAATCTATAAAATTTCTAGAAGAAAACATAAGAGAAAATCTACATGAAGACTTGTTAGACACCAAAACATAATCCATAAAAGAACACATTCGTAAATTGACTTTATCAAATTAAAAAATTGTTCTTCCAAAACAGTGGAAAATATAAGAATAAAAACAAACTAAGAGAAAATATCTGCAATTCACATATCCAGTAAATAACTTACAACTGGAATATATAAAGAATCCTTGGGGCAGTGCCTGTGGCTCAAAGGAGTAAGGTGCCAGCCCCATATGAGGTGGTGGGTTCAAACTCAGCCCTGGTCAAAAATTACAAAAAAAGAAAAAAAAAATCTGCAAAACCCAGTAACAAGTTATCCTAATAACAAAGATTCGAGCAGATATTTCATCAAAGAAGATACACAAACATTTGAAAAATTTATTAACCTCATTAGAATGACTTGCATTAAAAAATACAAATTAATACCACAATAATATAGCACTGTTTATTTATTAAAATGTCTAAAATTCCAACAAAGAGCTAATACATGAAGTTTGGTGAGAACATCAAACAACTGGTACTTTCCTTCACTGCCAATAAGTATGTAGAATGATATAACCATTTTGGAAAATGATTATCTAGCTTCTTAAAATCTTTTTTTTTAATTAAAACTGATTTTTATTTACATGATTTTGAAATTGACTAGAAAGCTTTTTCCATAGATATTATATTAATATTCCAATCATAACTCTTTTTTTTTTTATCTATTTTTTATTAAATTATAGCTGTGTACATTAATGCAATCATGAGATTCAATGTGCTGGTCTCACATACAATCTGAAATAGTTTCATCAAACTGGTTAACATAGCTTACATGGCACTTTTTTAGTTATTGTGTTCAGACGTTTATATTCTACATTTAGTAAGTTTCACTTGTACCCTTCTAAGATGCACTGTAGGTGTGATCCCACTGATTACCCTCCCTCTAACCATCCTCCCCCCTCCCCTGCCCTCCCTTTCCCCTTTCCCCATATTCTTGTACTATAATTGGATTATAGCTTTCATATGAAAGCTATAGATGAGTTTCATAGTAGTGCTGAGTACATTGGATACTTTTTCTTCCATTCTTGAGATACTTTGCTAAAAAGAATATGTTCCAACTACATCCATGTAAACACGAAAGAGGTAAAGTCTTGATCTTTTTTTAAGGCTGCGTAATATTCCATGGTGTACATATACCACAATTTATTAATCCATTCGTGGGTCTATGGGCACTTGTGCTTTCTTCCATGACTTAGCAATTATGAATTGTGCTGCAATAAACATTCTAATACAAATATCTTTGTTATAATGTGATTTTTGGTCTTCTGGATATATACCTAGTAGAGGAATTATAGGATCAAATGGCAGGATTTATAGGATCTATTTTAGATCTCCAAGTATTCTCCAAACATCTTTCCAAAAAGAACTTATTACTTTGCATTCCCACCAGCAATGTAGAAGTGTTCCCTTTTCTCCACATCCATGCCAATATCTCTGGTTTTGGGATTTTGTGATGTGGGCTAATCTTGCTGGGGTTAGATGATATCTCAAAATAGTTTTGATTTACATTTCTCTGTAGCTTCTTAAAATCTTAAGCATATACCTACCATTTGATTCAACCATTTTACTCCTATGTAACTCCCTCCAAAATGAAATCATATGTCCATACCAAAATTTGTACCTAAATTTCATACTGTTTTGCATGTAGTAGTCAACAACTGGAAAAAATTGTTCTTTATTTAATAATTTAAAAATTATTTTTATTCAATAATTTAAAAATTATTCGTTATTATAGCACTAAAAACTGGAAACAATTTATATGTCCATTCATAGGCAAACGGATCAACAAATTGTGGCATAGTTATACAATGAAAAATCACTCATCAATGGAAAGCAATAACGTATTGATACATTCAACAACCCAAGTTAGTCTCAAAATAATATGCCAAGTGAAACAAGCCATGCAAAATGAGAACATTATGGGTGATTATTTTTATATCAAATTCCAGAAAATACAACTGATCAATAGTGACAGAAAACAGCTCAGTGGTTGCCTGGGGCAAGAGTAGGGACTGAAAGAGTAGAGAGAAAGGATTGCAAGGGAGAATGATGAGAATTTTAGGAATGTTGGCCATAGCCACTGTCTGCTGATGACCTTGTGGCTTTATAAGTATGTCAAAACTTATCAAATTTTGTAGTTTATTATACATCAGGCATACTTCAATAAAACTACAGTCATGGGCTGCAGAGCAACATTTTAGTCAGCAGTGGGTGACACATATGATGATGGTTCCATAAGAGTATAATACTGTTTTTTCATGCCAGCATCTGCAGTTTTAAGATTTTGTGCTGTGGGACATTCTCACTGGGGTTAGACCTTGGTGGGACTGCAAATTAATACAACCTTTTTGGAAGGAAGTATGGAGAATCCTTAAAGAGCTCAAACTAGACCTCCCATTTGATCCTGCAATCCCATTACTGGGCATCTACCCAGATGAAAAAAAAAATATTCTTTTACCATAAGGACATTTGCACTAGACTGTTTATTGCAGCTCAATTTAAAATTGCCAAAATATGTGGCTTGGCGCCTGTGGCTCACGTACCTCACATACACCTGAGTTGGCGGGTTCAAATCCAGCCCGGGCCCGCTAAACAACAATGACGGCTGCAACCAAAAAAAAAAAAAAAAAAAAAAATGGCCGGGTGTTGTGGCAGGTGCCTGTAGTCCCAGCTACTTGGGAGGCAGAGACAGGAGACTCGCCTGAGCCCAGGAATTGGAGGTTGCTGTGAGCTGCGATGTCATGGTACTCTACCCAGGGTGACAGCTTGAAGCTCTGTCTCAAAAAAAAATTAAAAATAAATAAATAAATAAAATTGCCAAAATGTGGAAACGGCCTAAATGCCCAACAACCTGGAATGGATTAACAAGCTGTGGTATATTTATACCATGGAATACTGTTCAGCCATTAAAATGATGGAGATTTTACATCTTTTCTATTAAACTGGATGGAAGTAGAACACATTATTCTTAGTAAAGTATCACAAGAATGGAGAAGCAAGAATCCTATGTACTTCAGTTTGATTTGAGGACAATGGATGACCTAGTACACAGTGGGGGAAGAGGTAGAGGAAGGGGGTTGCAGGGAGAGGGAAGGAGGAAAGGGGGTGGGAGGTCACAGGGTGTGACACATCTCTTGGGGATGGGACACAATTATAAGAGGGACTTTACTAACAAATACAATCACTGTAACCTGGTCCTTTGTACCCTCAATACATCCCCAACAATTAAAAAATACTTTATTTTTATTGTGTCTTTTCTATTTTTAGATACACAAATACTGTTGTGTTAACAGTTGTCTACAGGATTCAATAGAACCACATGTTGTAAACCTTCTTGGCCTGGGAGGAGTAGGCTATTCCACACAGCCTGGGTGTGCGGTAGGCTGCACCACCCAGGTCTATGAAAGTACATTCTATGATGTTCCTGAAAATTGCCTACAATGACACAACATTGAGAATGTAGCCTTACTGTTAAGTGACACATGATTGTATTTTGGAGATACCTCAGTTGAAATGTGTTACCCCCTGCCCCCTGCTTAAAATTCTAAATAACTTCCTAGTAGATTTAGAGCAAAGCCAAGCTCTCTGCCATGACCCATGATGAAAGCCCTGCATGGCGTTTGTTTTCTAACACACCTTGTTCCATTCATTTCTTGCTGAGCCCATGCTGGTTACACTGGCCCCCTCTAGGTTCTCTGAACACACCAAACTCTCGCCCACGCAGGGGTGCTTTGTGTGTTGTTTCCTTTACCGAGGACACTTTACTCTGTACCTCGTCTGGTTGGCTCCTTTTCATTTTTGGCTTCAATCACACATCATCAGAGAAGCCTCCTGTGACAACCCTATTTAAATAGTCTTCCCTCCAAAATTACTTTATTACTGCACCTGCTTGCGTTAGTCACAGCACTTAGCAGAAGTTATAATTATACATTACTTAGTTTTTTACTTGTTTCTGACCTGCTTCTCCCAAGAGGCCGTGGGAAGATCATATCTTACTTTGTCTTGTTAAATTGGCTGCATCAATGACATGGTCACTTCTCACCACCACCATCCTCCCGCACACACACAACCATAGCCTGACTATAACCCCTGCAAAATGGTCTTGCAGATAGACCACCTTCAGGAGAGGGCAGTCTTCAACAAAAAAATCTGAATATTCCATTTTGAAAAGCAGAACAAGAAATACCAGCTTTGAAAGCCAAAGTTTTGATTTGCCAAGAGTGAAGCTTTTGGGGACAAAAATATTTTCCTCTTTGTTTAAGTTGGTGCAGGACTTACATGCAACAAAATGTACAAATTTGAAGTTTTAAAGATTGTATATATCTGGGTAAATCCCATTACATTGAAGACAGAAAATATTTTCTTCATGCTGGTAAATTTCCTTGAGCCCTTCACAGTCAAGATGCCGTTTACCTCCTACAAGCAGAAGTAACCACCATCCTCACTTCCTCCTATTAAAACAATCTGATTTATGTAGTGGAGCTACACTTTTGTGTCTGGCTGATTTCATTCAAGGTAAAGTCTTTAAGCTTTGCTTCTATTGTTGCGTGTATGAGTCATTTGTTGTTTTTTATTGCTAGGCGGTTTTCCCTTGTACCGATATAAGTTTATCCATTCTTCTGCTAATGGATACTTGAAATTTCCTTTAGCTATTGTGGATAAAGCTGCTATGAAGGTCCTTGTAAAAAGATTTTTGTGGACATATGTTTTAATTTCTCTTAGGGTAATGGTAGAGGACAGATGTATGTTTAATTTTTCAAGGAAATACCGAACTAGTTTCCAAAGCAGTTGTACCATTTTACATTCTCACCAAGGGTGTATGAGAGTTCCAGGCACCCTGCGTCCTTGCCTCACCTGGCATTATTGGTCTTTCAAATGTTACCCATTCCAATGGAAGTGAAGAGGCAGTGCATAGTGATTTTAATTCACATTACTTTATGACTAGTGATGTTCCATGTCTTTTCATGTCCTTATTAGGAATTCATATAACTCCTTTTATAAAGTGTCTGCTCAAGTCTTTTGGCCATTTAAATAATTGGATTGTATGTATTGTTGAGCTGTAAAAGTTTTAAATAAACTCTGGAGATGAGTCCTAGGGCAGATAAGTGTGTGATGAATAACTTTCCCTGCTCTGTGCATTGTGTTTTCATTTTCATAACAGTATCTTTTGAGAAGAAGAGGTTTATAGTTTCTACAAAGTTTAGCTTATCAATTTTCAAAAAGTTAAGTCCTAAAGAGTATAGGAAAACATATACAGTTTATTCTACAAGCAATGTTTCTGAAAGAATCCCTGACAATATAGAGCATATATTCCTTACTACTCAAGAGGAAATTAAAAGACCTTTCTGCGATGAAGAAAAGAGTTTGGGAATTGGGAGAGAGAAATCAAGGAAAAAAAGGGCTCCTGCCCTCCCAACCCCCGGAGTAAGGGATCATTGCCTTGGTCGATGTGTGCGGATTCTGGAGCCGAGAAGACCTATGCCTGGCCTTCTCAAGAGAAACCCAAAGAAACAGAAAGGCTTAGAGAAAAGCCTCACAGAGGGTAGCAATGTGAGGAATAGACTATGTAGGCGAATAGGCCTGGGGAAGTTTTAGCAAATACTATTATTCTCAGGATGGATGGAGAGAGCAGACTATTTTCATGATGAGGACAGAAATGCCAAGGATTTGTGGGCTGACTCCACGTGGTCTGGACTTGGAGCAAGGATAACTCAAAATGGTCATGTCCGGAGTCAAAAGTCCACTGTGAAAGCCTGGACCTGAAACGCAAACCCCAGAACCTGAGGATAAGGGGAAAAGAGAAAAAAGATAAGATTCAACCCAGTGAGGGCCAGTGTGGACCACATCCTAATGGGAAGAGGACACAGTTTCTCCCAGAAGCCCCAGACCTTAAATTGCCCCTGTGGAAAGGGGAAAAGAGAAGCAGGAAAACCTAAATTTATTTTTCAACTAAAAGAGATCACATTTTCATCCAGAAGGATCGGAGTTTTGCTTTGAATTGGCAAGTTTGTTTTCTACCACCAAAGGAATATGAAGGCTTGAGAAATAAGCTATAAAGAAATAGGATCGGGACCCCTGAGTTTTGTGAGAGTGAAATTATACCAGGTGTAATGATAAGCTTTATAAAGTGAGGGCCATTTCCGTGCTGTCCACCTATTGATATTCAGGCTCTAGTCCTGGCCACGGAGTGGATGGTCAATCAACATTTTGAGTGAATGAAAGGAAATGACCTAGCTATGGTGGAGTAAGGCTGTGTGACCTTAACTCTTCCAATGTCTGGCTCTCTATCCTTCTTCATTCCCCATACAGTGAAGTCGAAGACAAATAAGCCATGTTCTTGGCGCATAGCAGCAATGGAAATAGACATTTTAAAAAATTTTCCCTGTGCTTACCAGTTGATAAGCAATTGTTTCCTTGCTTTGCCTTTACACATGAGAAGTTATTTTTTCTACTAAATTCATCTCTGCATCCCACATCATAAAAAATTGTTAGTTCCTCATGATTCAATATTTTAGCTCTTTACATTTTATTTTGGCCACTGTAGTGTTCTCAAGGAGCACAAAGATTTAAAAAAAAATGCACTTAAAGAAAAACTCTGGTTTGGGATTGTTTATTTATTTGTTTGTTGTTTTTTTGTAAGTTGTGTCTGACATATTTTTGTCTCATTTCCAGGAACAAAGAGCTGTTTCTTAAACCCAGATCTAGGCCAGAACATCTCGGCTGTTTCTTAAAAGCTTAAGAAAATGGCAGATAGGAAGAAAACGGGTCTTAATTGATAAGGCCTTATCAAGGATGCTGAGAGCCTGGGGAAGGTCCTTTAGCGGAGTGCATTTAAGAGACCTGGCTTTGGAATCAGATGTCACTTCACATCCAGGCTCTATTGCTTACCAGCTGGGGAAAGTTGGGCACCTTACCTAAGTTCTCTAAGCTTCAGTTAAGTCACCACAGGGTGGTTTAGACTATCAAATAAAATAATGTGAGCCTGGCACATAGTAAGCCCACAATTCCCTTTAGCTCTTTCATCATCATTATCTTTATTTTTTTTGGCTGACATTCCGCAATGGGAACAAAGCAGTGATTTATTCTTCTTTTCTTGAAGACGGTCATAGCTGAGTGTGGCTCTGGTGAAGGGGTGAAAGTAGTTAGGTGTTTAACAATCCAAGTCCCAGACCAGGCACCTCTTTAAACACAGATGAAAAAGATCAAAAGTGCAATCATTTCCGGGGGGCACCATTTTTTTCAATGGCAACTAATTGACACCTTTAGGGTTTGGTAAAGACGTTTAGGCTTTCCCTGGGGACTGAAAAAAATGCACAGGAACAGAAAACTCAGGCTAAACTTGTGTGTGTGTGTTTTTTTTTTAATTATTGGGGATTCATTGAGAGCGCACAGAAGCAGGTTACATTGATTGCTTTTGCTAGATAAGGACCCTCTTATATTTGTGTCCTGCCCCTAAAAGGTGAACCCTATCACTTGACCCCCAACCCTCTCCCTCCTTGCCTTTCTCAGTTCGCCCTGTCCCCCAGCCCCCATTGTGTACTTGTGTTTGTTTTTATAACTGCTATTTGAGATTCACTAACCAAGAGCTCTATGGTGGCACCAGGGGTGGTAAAAGATAAATGGGCCTTTCTCCCAACATCTAGTGAGGGCCTGTGGGCTTGGAAAGGAGACCCAGATCTAGGCCAGAACATCTCGGCTGTCTGATGAGCCACCCGGTAAATCTTCAAGCAAACAGTTTTGAGAGCAGGAATTTAAGGAAGTTGATTTTGAACCCATTCAGAAAACATTCTTCATTTGATCCTCCTAAAACCTAAGTTATTTAAATATAATTCAATCAAAGCGAGGCAGCTGTCCCAGAAATCAGAAAAAGCCTGCTTGTTTCATGTCGGCTTAGTTGTTCTTCTGCTAAAGAAATCAACTGGAGGGTGTGCACACGGCATTCCCGGCCCACGTGGGGACTTTGCATGGGGCAGCTGCAGCAGCAGAGGCTTCCAGATGGCATTTTGGAGCAGAGATGGAGACTCTGAACTAATAAAGCAAAAGATTGGGAGCAGGGGAGGGGACAGTGCTGACTTCAACACAGAGGGTTGTGACTCCAGTAGTGTTATGTATGCCCTTAGAACAAAGCTTCAGAAATAGCCCTGGAAGCTGTAATGACCTGGACAAGGAACATGACCTTTAAGAATAATGACACAAATATCCCAATTAGATTCTCTTTTCATGCACAATTTCTGTGAAACTCCTATCTGACCTGAGCCATCTGGATAGAGAAACTGGCCCTGCAAGGGGTGGACGACAGCCGAAGGGGAAATGTCCACTCTTAGGTAAGCTGGAAGGTTGGAAGTGATGAGGAGAATGTTCAAGGCTCAGAAAGAGGAAAGGAAAATGGGGTGAATACATAGTGGAGGGCGTTGTGGTTGTTATTGGAAGCAGGAAAGGGAAGCTTCATTGAAAGGAATGTTAGCAATAACGTGGCTAAAATGAGCTTTCTCAGTCCTGCAGACAAGTCTGGAATATGTTCCCCATCTCTAGGGCTTTGCATCTCTTTTAAATGCATTTAACCTCAAATCCACTGTGTAGACATGGATTGCTGGAGATGCTTCTCTTTCCCAAATGTTATTCCACCTGACTTGAAGATAATTAGAACTTGCAGGTTAAGAATACTGGGAGGAATGCAGCTTGGAGAGGGCCTCAAGGCAGGCAACGGGCTTGGCTGAGAGAGTGGCCATCCCTTCAACAGCAATGGGGTAAGACATGAGAGATGAAATTGGAAAGACAGGTAGGAGTTTGATTATGCAAGGCTTTAGCAGACCGTGGCAAGACTTCCAATATTATTCCAAGTGCAATGAGAAGCTGCTAAAATATTTTAAGCAAAGGGTAACCTTTTTAATGGATCATGTTGTCTGTGGCAGAAAGTATGGGCAGGAGAGAGCAAGAATAATATAAGAGCCCCCCCACCCAGCAGCAGCCCCTGTGAGAGATGCTGGTGACCAGGCCCACGGCAGAGGTAGCTGAACACACCTACACACAAACACACCCATGCCTCTGCACTAGGCAAGGAGGAGGGGTCAAGTTTTTACAGTTTCACAGTGCTCGCTTGCTGACCTGGCAAATCTGATGGGCTAGGATGTCCCATCCCAGACGGCCTGTGGCTTAATGTGTCTGCAGGTGTTAACTTTCTCCTCCCTGGGCTTTCTCAGCCGTGAAGGATTCACACCTCAACCCCCCGCCCTCCAAATATGCCTACGGTCAATATACTTACGTGCAGGACTCTCAAGCCTGGTCGCCTGAGTTTGTATCAGGGGGTGACTTCGAACAACTTCTTTGGTGTCCCCATGCCTCAGTTTCCCCATCTGTAAAATGCAGATAGTGATAGCCCCTGTTCTTCATTAGAGCACTTCCCTCTTGTGTATATTTTTGCTTTCCATGGTTTCAGTTACCTGCAGTCCGTAAATATTAAAGGAAAAATTCCAAAAATGAACAATTTGTTAAGTGTTACATTGCAGGCCATTCTGAGTAGTATAATGAAATCTCACGCCATTCAGCTCTGCTTGCCCAGCATGAGAATCCTCCCTTTGTCCGGGGTCTCCACGCTGTCTAGGCCACCTGCCCATCAGTCACTTAGCAGCCATCTGGGTTATCACATCATCTGGATATCTCAGGCTGGTGTTCACCTCATCCTTATTTTACTTAATAATGACTCCACGTGGCAAGAGTAGTTATGCTGGCGTATCATTCTAATTGTTTCTATTGTGTTATTGGGTACTGTTGTTAATTTCTTACTGTGCCTAATTTATAAATTATACTTTAGTGTAGGTAGGTATGTATTTTAAAAAGCCCAGAATATATAAGTTTCAGATCTGTGGTTTCAGGTGTCCACTGGGGGTCTTGGAATGTATCTCCAGGAGGTAAATGGAGACCGCTGTAATTAATGTATATAAAGTACTTAAAACACTGGCTGGCATCAAATATAGGTTCTATTGGAGTTTACTATTATTGTAATAATTACTATTAGCCAGTTGTTTCCCAAGCGATTACAGCTCTTCTAGCAGAATCCTGTCTGATAAACTTCAGCCAGGAGCCTGCCCCAGCCCCCACACTCCATGCACACTATGACAACGAAGTTGCTAAAACCTGAGATAATGTTTTTGATAAACTTCAAATTACCTGCACGGCCCAGTGATTCCCAAGGAAATGAAAAGTTCTCATTGTAAACATGGCTGAGAATTCTAAACTTTTTCTAAAATCATAAAACACGTGTCATCTGCCACTTCTTTTGTGAGTGTACTTTTATACTTCTCATAAGAGAGGTCACTAGTAGTCATGTGAGTTGTCGGTTCAGTGATGTGGCTTCAGGTTACACTGATACATTACACAGGCCTTACTTGGCGTGACCAATGTTTTTTGGGGCACAAAGCACCCAGCTGCATGCTGACCGGATATGACAATCAATTATTACCTTTTCTTATCCCTCTGGTATCAACTTCCATCCAAATCTGTGCCTCCAAGGGTTTTTGAAAGGCAATCCCATTAAGGCTTTCACTGTAGTTTTGAAAGACTAGTAGCATTAACCTTCGCCCTTTCTTATTTACATTTTAAAAGGATGGTTTTTAATCTGAATACACCTCTAATTTGTTGAGTAGAGAGCAAGAAAACGCACTTTGTAAATAGCCTCTGGAATAGGACTAGGCCAGACCACGGTGCCCTCTTGCATTCTAACCCGTTTCTCTCTCTTCTCTCCAGCACCCATAGGTGCCCAGGAGGGCTGCACTGGGCACTTCCTGGGGTCCACCTCACATCCTCTCAGCCCACCTCTTTCTCCAGCCAGTTCTGCAGCAACCTGCTTCCAGCAAGTGTGGCCTGCTAGTGCCTCACCTTAGTTCATCCACACCTCTCATTTTCTGCCCAGGGCTTCTCACATACCTGCAGAACCCCACCTGACATTCAGACAGTGTGGCCTGGCAATGAAGATGCACTAATTCCCTGGGAGGAGGAGACAAGCCCGAGGGCGATTACTCTTCTCTTTCTGTCTTTCACAGGGACAATTCCACAGCACATTATTACCCAGTTCCCTGCAATGCTAGTGGGATGGTGTCCCTGTTGCCCACAGTGGTTTCCAACTCTAGAACTTACCCTTGTATCAGCTTTTTCTCCTCTGCTTGTTCTGTCTTCCCAGTTCCCCAATCCTGTTTTCCCTGGAGTCACTTATTAAAACAGGCTGCCTTGGCTGAGCACGGTGGGTCATGCCTGTAATCCTGGCACTCTGGAAGGCTGAGGCAGGAGGATCTGAAACCAGTCTCACAAATTGATGAAGGGTCGCAAGGTGAGAACCAAAGAAAGAGCCCCCCAGAATTCAAAGAAAGAGCAGGCTTAGATAAAATAATGAGAATAAGCAGCATTGTTTCCTCATTTGCTTGAGAATAATTGCCATTGCCTCTGTTTGCTTCTTTACCCTGGGGTAATTTTTTTTGTGGCTTAATGGGCTAAGGCACTAGCCACATATACCTGAGCTGCACCTGAGCTGGTGGGTTTGAATCCAGCCCAGGGCCCACCAAACAACAAAGATGGCTGCAACCAAAAAATAGCTGGGCGTTGTGGCGGGCGCCTGTAGTCCCAGCTACTTGGGAGGCAGAGGCAAGAGACTCGCTTGAGCCCAGGAATTGGAGGTTGCTGTGAGCTGTGATGCTACAGCACTCTATCCAGGGTGACAGCTTGAGGCTCTGTCTCAA
>CAUYON010026793.1:0-76875 GCA_963573935.1 Arctocebus calabarensis | reverse complement strand
GTGCTCCAGTGTTTGGTGCATACATATATACACATTTGTGCTAAATTGACCACTTCATCATTATATAATGACATTTTTATCTATTTTTACAGTTTTTGTCTTGAAATATATATTATCTGACAGAAGTATTGCTATTCCTGCTCTTTTTTAGTTTCCATTTGCATGAAGTATCTTTTTCCATCCCATAATTTTAAGTCTATGTGTTTCTTTACAAGTGAAGTGCGTTTCTTGCAGACATTATATAGTTAGCTCTTGTTTTGTCCATTCAGAATCTCTTTATCTTTTGACTGAAGATTTTAACCATTTACATTGAAGGTTATCATTGATAGGTAAGAACTTAATACTGCTATGCTGTTACTTGATTTCTGGTTGTTTATGGTCCTCTCTTTCTTCATGCCTTCTAGCCTTTCTTTTGAAAGCAATTTTCTCTGACAATGTCTTTTAATTTCTTGTTTTTTAATTTATTTATTTAGAGACAGAGTCTAACTTTATCGCCCTCAGTAGAGTGCTGTGGCATCACAGATCACCGCAATCTCCAGCTCTTGGGGTTAGGCGATTCTCTTCCCTCAGCCTCCTGAGTAGGTGGGACTACAGATGCCCGCCACAACGCCCGGCTATTTTTTTTGTTGGAGTTTGGCTGCGGCTGGGTTCGAACCCACCACCCTTGGTATATGGGGCTGGCGCCCTACTCACTGAGCCACAGGCACCACCCGCTTTTTATTTTTTGTGTATCGGTTAGCAGGGTTTTAAATTTGAGGTTACCATGAAAAATGCAAAGTACTTTTTTTTTTTTGTAGAGAGAGTCTCACTTTATCACCCTCTGTAGAGTGCTGTGGTGTCACACAGCTCACAGCAACCTCCAACTCCTGGGCTTAGGCGATTCTCTTGTCTTAGCCTCCCGAGTAGCTGGGGCTACAGGCGTGCACCACAACGTCCAGCTGTTTTTTGTTTTTGCAATTCGGCCGAGGCCGGGTTTGAACCCACCACCTTTGGTATATGGGGCCGGCGCCCTACTCGCTGAGCCACAGGCACTGCCGCCAAAGTAAATTTTATAACTAATGATTTTAAACATATAACAACCCTACTTATAAACAATCCATGAGAAACCTAACAGAAATTTTACTCTTTCACTCCATGTCTTCTGCTTTTTAACTTATTGTTTTCATTCATATCTTTTTAGAAGGAATGCTCAAAAGAATTCAAGCAGGTGGGAGGCAAGAGAAGGGAACAGGTAAATGCACACCTTGCACCAGTAAATCACACACTTTCTGGGTGAAGGACACACTTAGACCTTTGCTTAAAATATACAAAAGCAGACTATTTAACCAAAACTTATGTACCCCTATAATATTCTAAAATTAAAAGAGGATAAAAAGAAAATGTCGTATATATACACAATGGAATATTATTCAACCATAATATAGAATGAAATTCTGTCATCTGCAGCAGCAGGGATGGAACTAGCAATGATTATATTAAATAAAAGAAGCCCAAACACATGCTTCTTGCAATGCCAGAAATGTCCCGCATACTACTGTGTGGCCACTGAACCGTCCTGGTTACAGAGTTCTCATACTTACCTCAAGAGGCTTCAGCGAAGATCTCTCTGATGCTTCTGGGTGGAGGCGTCCGTCCTCCAGCTCAGCATCCAGGGAGTCCTCTAGGCTTCTGGTGTGTCTCCTGGATCCTGCCAACTGTGCCAAATATGTTGCGTGACCAGAGACACAAGGGGCAGCAGCTTTACCTCAGGTGTAAGCTCGCTCTGCGATGTTATGAGGGCACAAGAAGCAGGCTACAAGCTCTGTTGTGGCATGTAGCAAATTAACTTTATTTTTGACCACCTCATATACATTGGCAGTCACGTGCACACTTAATCTATGATTTACAACATTTGCCATTATGTAACTTCCTCTATCTAACTCTAAACTAAGTGGCAGACATCAAGTCTGCAAACCAGCACATGCTCTTTTTTTTTTTTTTTTTTAGACAGAACCTCAAGCTGTCACCCTGGATAGAGTGCCATGGCATCCACAGCTCACAGCAACCTCCAATTCTTGGGCTCAAGCGAGTCTCTTGCCTCTGCCTCCCAAGTAGCTGGGACTACAGGCATTCGCCACAATGCCCGGCCATTTTTTGGTTGCAGCCAGCATTGTTATTTGGCGGGCTCAGGCTGTATTCGAACCCGCCAGCTCAGGTGTACGTGGCTGGCGCCTTAGCCCGTTGAGCCACAGGCGCCGAGCCACGTGTTTAGAATTTTAAAGGAAAAGTGTACAAGAACAAATGAAGTTAGAAGGTGGGTGAGGCAGTACATACTGTCCTGGGCCACCTCATGCTTTTACCACCCTCCGCAGGGTGGGGCACAGGAGAGCCACCCTACATTCCTAGGCCTGGAAGGTGAAGCTCACTGCCAGAGTCGGCTGTCTTCCACACACCAGGCTTCAGACGGCCGGCCTTGTGCCAGGCTGCCTCACCTAGGGAGGAAAATGAGCTGAAGGGAAATGGAGTCCATAGGATCACCTTGTCTACAGTGTATTGCTCAAATAAAGAGCCACAAAGGTTTAAATATATATTTGACCATGAATTCTGGGAACAAAAGATGCTTTCTAACAATTCTTTTAAAAATAATTCCTTGCCCGCCTTGGCAGGTCTCTCACCTTTAACTTAGCTACTCCTGGTAGTGAGGTGACGGTCACTGGGACCTGGCTGTGCAAACTTTCCCCGGAAGCCCACAACTGCCCTTCAGGCAACTTTATTTCTACACACCACATTGAGCACTTTGCAATCCAAGCACACCTCAGGCGGCAGAGCCTCCAGCATCATTTAAACGGTGTCTCCCTCTAGAAAGCACCAGGCTGCAGCATGCTGTGCTGAGAGAGACAGTTTTCTTCCCCTCCCTGGTGGAAAGGAAGAGGCCTCCTGGATGGGTTGGAGCAAGAAAGTGCATCAGTGTCTTTGTCTTCCCCATGAGCAGCCTTTACCTGCAGGGGAAGGAGGGTACCCGCGCATGTGAATGTGAGTGGCTCTTCCAGCTCCTGATAGCATCTGAGCGCTCAGGTCAGTTGGGTACCTGGTACTGGCAGAGGTGGGTACAGCCAGCTGGTGACCGCGGACGGGCTGCCCGCCTTCTGCAGGCCGTTTTTTCCACACCCACAGAGCAGTGCCTCAGCTAGATGGAAGACTTTTGGACCTTTTGCTTACAACCAACTGGAGAAACTATGAAACTACCTTTACTCTGTTATTTTCCATTTTGTCCTATTTTATTTTCTTTTAAAAATGTGCATGGTGACACAGTAAATTGATTTTTGTGGCACACTAATGGGTCACAGCCCACAATTTGAAGAACATTAGAGCATAGGATGGTTCAAAAGCTCTCACTGGCTCTCCTGCTTCCTCCTTGGGAACCACGCTTCCTAAACCTCAGATTCTTCAGGATTCAAATGGCACTATAAATACCTTCATGGGATTGTCAATACATCAGGACCACATCTGTGAGAGCCCTGAGAACACTCGAGTGCCCATAGTTTTAATGTTCAGGGAAGATTCACTTCTGCCCATTTCCTCTGAAATGGTGACGTCTTATTGCTCAGCTGAAACAACTTTCATACTACCTCTTTACCTATAGCGTCTTTCTTTTAATCTGAGAAGACTGGCAGAGAGAGAGAAAAGAAACGTGCTCATTTGCTGGGTGTTTGTTCTGTTCAGTCTGTCCTTCGAGCTGCCTAGCTGTTGGGAGCCCCTGGGTGTTTGGCCTCACAATTCTTGATCTGAGGTTTGGTGGTTGGAGGGTGTGTGTGCATGTGTGTGTTTTGCCCAGGGTGAGGGCAAAATCAGGGTTTCTCAGCTTTGACACTACTGACATTTTGGACTAAACACTTCTTTGTTGTGGAAGGCTGTTCTCCGCATTGTGGCATGTTCAGCCTCCCTGGCCTCCACCCGTGAGATGCCAGAACAGCCCCTGCTCTCTCCCGTCAGGACATGCGGACGTGTCTCTAGACACTGCCAAATGTATCCCCTGGAAGGCAGAGTTGCTGGGTTAAGAGCCATTGTTCAAGGCAGCTGCTGATCCACAAGAGGCAATTTTTAAAATCCCGTTTCATAAAGTGCCTGTCTGTCGGTTATGGCACAGAGTGGAGTAGCTAGAAAGGCAGTTAACTGGCATTTAGAGGCCATCCTGAGCCAACTGTACTGTACAGAAACTCCAAAGGATGTAACCTTGGTTGGTTGAAATCTTTCATGTGGAAGAAAAAAGAAGGAATTGCAAACTAAAGTAGTAGGAGCAAGAACCTCTCAGGAAACAGGTTAGTAAGTATGGACAAACCCGTTTGACCGCTTACCCTTCTGCATTCTGGACTGAAAAGGACACTTTCAAGGTTGATTGCAAATGGAAAAACATCTAACCTGGCAGTACTGACTGTGGTTGAAGAGCCCTTGCTAACCATGTCAGATGGCCTCCCATGCCTGGGCTAGGTTTTACTAAGCAGGGAGGCATGTATGTTAATACATTGTTAATGAGAGAACTTGCTGTCTGCTTGGAAAGAAAGCAGTTCTGCATTTTACTTGCAGTCCAGTGGTAGAAGGTGTGACTCTGTCAGCACAGTGGTCTGACGGTTTTGATGCTCATTCTTAAATTTCATTTGGGCCAAACACATCCTATTAATTGAGCATTTAATGACTAACAGACCTTGAGCAGAGAAGAAAGATTTGGCTGTGTTATACATCTAGATTCTAAAATCAAGCTGTCTTTGTGATTCTGCTCATTCCTTTTAAACACTAAAACTCTTTCCATTCAAGACCACTTTCACCTTCTGCATTGGGGGAAATGTATTTTGGATGCAAAAAAGGGTCCTTTCCCTGCGTTGTCCCTTGTTACTTTTTGCACTCTTCTGACTATAAATAAATGACATTTCTGTTTTGTTTTCTCACAGAATAGTTCAGAGGAGTGGTCAGATGTAATCTCTTTGGGCTCTCTTGCCATTTCGGGATGTGCAACAATTTATTAAAATGCAGTATACTGAATTTAGCTGCTCTTGTCCCCTTGATCAGAATCATAGAAAGGCAGAAACCCTGGGTTTGCTGACAGCAGGTCCTCTGATCATGGTGGTGTGCGAGGACAACACCAGCTATGCTTCCCCCACCACGGTACTATGCTGGGGGTGTGACAGCCCACGATGGTGGCGCCAAGGCCTCTGAGTAAGGGCAGTGCCAGAGGGCAGGCTCCTTCTCATTGATGTCCAGAGGCCCATGGCGGGGTCCCTACTCTGCTGGCTATGCTAGGTACAGACAGCCAGGGCATCATCCAAGCCAGCTGGCTCACTAGGTCTGCGCCCAGTGTTGTCAGGGTGCACCATCGCGGAACGGAGCCCCACAAAGCAGGTTTTCAGGTTGGAAATACTAAAAAGGACACCATTGTGGAGGGTTAGAAAAGCATGTGGCAATTAGTGAAGTGGTTTTCCAGGGTAAATCATAAGGGGCTACATCTCCAGGGGAGCTCACAGCAGGGCAAGTTGACACTTGCCTCTTTGCTCTGACAACTCCTAAGAACTCCGCATTAGGCCCTTTGTCACAGTGTCTGCATAGATTTGGGGATCTGGCTTATTAGCCCCTTGATGTGGTCGAGCTCAGGTTGCAAATCAAGAGGCCAAATGCTGATGAATCTGAATTTCAGAATGTGGCCTATAAATAGGGTGGTGTAGTATCAGGTTTTTAAAATCCAAGACAGAGTTTGTAAAGGTTATAATTGTTCCTTTAACACAGTATTACAATTCCTTTTCTAGAGTTTTAAAATCTAAGTGGATATAGATTGAAAAATAGGATTTGGGGTAATTGTCTTTAGTTGCTTTAAACATTTCTTTTAGGGGCAGTGCCTGTGGTTCAGTGGGTAGGGCGCCAACCCCATATACCAAGGGTGACTGGTTCGAACCAGATCCCAGCTAAACTGCAACAAAAAAATAGCCGGGTGTTGCAGTGGGGGCCTGTAGTCCCAGCTACTCGGGAGCCTGAGACCAGAGAATCGCCTAAGCCCAGGAGTTGGAGGTTGCTGTGAGCTGTAAGGGCAATAAAGTGAGACTTTTTTTTTTTTTTTTTTTTTTAAAGAGGCAGAGTTAAACATTTCTTTTAGAATAGCAGTTCTCAACCTATGGGTTGCCACCCCTTTGTAACAATGAAAATGCATCGCGGCGTTAGGAAGGTTGAGAACCACCATTTTAGAAGAACCTTGTGCCTTTCATGATACCAAAAGAAGAGAGTTCTTAGGGAACTCTTGGTTATACGGTTTGTGTGTTTGTGGACTTTTGGCTTTTGGGGGGTTTTGTGTGTGTATATGAGACAGTCTTACTTTGTCGCCCTCAGAGTGCTGTGGTGTCATAGCTCACAGCAACCGCCGGCTCTTGGGCTAAGGCAATTTTCTTGCCTCAGCCTCCCAAGTAGCTGGGACTACAGGCACCCGCCACAACGCTCAGTCATTTTTGTTGTTGTTGCAGTTTGATCGGGGCCCAGTTTGAACCCTCAGTATATGAGGCTGCCCCAGTTTTGGGTTTTGGTTTTTGTTTTTTGTTTTTTGAGTCTCACTCTGTTGCCTGGGCTAGAGTTCTGTGGCTTTAGCCTGACTCACAGCAACCTCAGACTCCAAGGTTCAAGCAATTCCCCCTGCCTCATCCTCCCAAGTAGTTGGGAGTACAGGTGCCTGCCACAAGGCCTGACTAATTTTTTAGAGACAGGTCTTACTCTTGGTCAGGCTGGTCTCAAATTACTGAACTTACATGATCCTCCCTTTTCAACCTCCCAGAGTACTAGGATTATAGGCATGAGCCCTAGCACCCAACCTTAGAATTTAGCTGTTAAAAAAAATGAGCAATTAATAGTTGGTTGTTAGGTAAGGTTCAGGCCGACTTTATTAGAAAACTTCCTGGTTGCTCATTGTTCTTGCCCTTTGCTGCTTCCTCTGTCCTTAGCAGCTAGTCTAATTTTACAGATACCTGAAGATGTGAGGGCATTGTCTACTCTTTGTATGTTGATAATCCTCCCAGCCTGTATAGGTTTTCTCAGAAATATGTGGAAATTTACGCATTTTCTGAGGTCTAAACAGCATTGACCTGATGCTCTCCTTCCAGTATAGCCAAGAAACATATCCTATTGATGTGTCCCCACTTCTCTTGAGTGAAATCATTGCTTTGGGTTTTATTGGCCTTCAGGGTTCTCTGTAGCTCAGTTAGGAGTTTACATATTTTTGTATTAGATTTCTGTTCTGAAATCCACACCAAAAAACCCAAGGTTGTCTTTGAACACTGCCATTTTCTGTCCCAATTGTAAAATGAACCATTTGTGAATGTACATAACATCTTATTTGCCAAAATTCTCACTGTCTTTCCAGGTGGCTTTTCTTCCCTCTGGTCCCTTTCCTGTATACTTTCTCTGCTCTGCAGTCCTGTGGCCCATGAGGATGTGAGATTTTGGTCTCTCTGGCTGTGAGCTGTGGGAATACACACAGCACAGACGGGGTGTGAGCTCCCGCAGGGTCAGCTTGCTGGAGCATGTTCCCAGGCTTGCTCTGCGTGCAGAGGATGGTATTTTATGTGGATGGTAGGGAATGATATTTTAAAACATAAACACAGAAGAGATGAGCTAAATTTCATGGGATAACACTAAAAATGATTTTCAGTCTGCATGTAACTTTATTGCAACCTTGAACCACGTGGAACCATGTTCTGTAAACCAACTGGTCTGGCCCATCTGTGGGTGGAAGCAGATGCCCAGGCTGAGCCACAGGAAGTTCCCAGGCATTGGGGAAACTAGCTAGTCAGAAACCAGCAGCCCAAAGCTGGGCCTCTCCAGATAGCCTTAGCTCTCAAGAGGCCAGGTAGCTGTTCTCAAGAGTAGACTGTGGAATGTTACCGTTTGCTGAAATAGCCTTCTTCAGCTGGGCTCTTGGCATGGAGTTTTGTGGGGGCAGAGGGAGGTGATTTTTAATAACCTTTTTGAGTTATAACTCATACCATACAGTTCACCATGTAAAGTGTACACTGGCTTTTAGTATATTCAGAGTTAAGCAGCCATTGCTAGTTAAGTATAAAACATTTTTGTCACCCCCCAAAAAAACCAGTCATGTCCAGCTCCCCTGTCCTAAGCAACCACTAAATCTTCTGTCTCCATAGATGTGGCTTATTTTGGACTTGCACATGAATGGAATCATATAAATGATGTGGTCATTGTGGCTTTTAGCATGCTGTTTAAAGGGCTTGTTTGTAGCACATATCAGTACATTGCTTTTTATTATCAAATGGATGGACCACATCCATTATTTATCCTCCTCATCATTTGATGTACATTTAGATCGTTTCCTCTTTTTAACTATTACGAATAATGCTGCTATGAACATTTGTGTACAAAATTTGTGTGGACATAGATTTTCACTTTTCTTAGGTATACATACACCTAGGAGTAGAATTGCCAAGTCATAATATAACTGTTTAACCTTTTGAAGAATTGCCAGACTGTTTTCCACAGTGGCTGCATTATTTTACTTTTTGTACAGCAGTACAAGAGGATTCCAGTTTTCTGCATCTCCACCAACACTTGTTATTATCTGTCCTTATTTTAGCCATGCTTTTGTGTATGTAATGGGATCTCATTATGGTTTTTATTTGCCTTTCCCTACTGACTAATGATGTCAAGCATCTTTTTGTGTACTTACCATTTGTACATATACTTTGGAGAAATAGAGTCATAGCTTTTGCTCATCTGTAAATTGGTTTTTATTTCATTTATTTGTTGTTTTTTTGAGATAGTCTCATGCTGTTGTATGGGATAGAGTGCCATGGCCTCAGCCAGGCTCACAAAACCTCAAACTCCTGGGTTCAAGCAATCAACCTGCTTTCACCTCCCAAGTACCTGGGAGTACAGGTGTGTATCATCAAGTCTAGCTAATTTTTCTATTTTTTTTTTTTTTTTTAGACAGTCTCACTATGTCACCCTTGGTAGAATGCTGAGGTGTCACAGCTCATAGCAACCTCAAACTCTTGGGGCTTAAGCAATTCTCTTGCCCCAGCCTCCCAAATAGCTACAGGCGCCACCACAATGCCTGACTTTTTTTTTATTGTAGTTATCATTGTTGTTTAGCAGGTCCTGGCCGGGTTCAAACTTGCCAGCCCCAGTATATGTGGCTGGCGCCCTAGCCACTGAACTGTAGGCACCAAGCCTAATTTTTCTATTATTTAGTAGAGACAAGGTCTCACTCTTGCTTAGGTAGGTCTTAAACTCCTGACCTCAAGCAATGTTCCTGCCTTGGCCTCCAAGAGTGCCAGAATTGCAGGCATAAGCCACCATGCCTGGCCAGGAGCCACTAAGCCCATAGCAAAACCCCTTCATGACAGAGCCCAAGCAAAAAAAAAAAAAAAACCCTTTTACAGACTTCATGAAGTCATTCCAGAGTCACATTCACCTCTGGGGAAAGCAAGAGCAAGGGATGGATATCCCTTCTGAGCTTATCAGAAGAGGTAACCATGTGTCATATGCTAACAAAATGAAAGAAGGTGGAATGTTATTTCCTAATTTCAGAATTAAAAATTTGGTGGGGGCAGCACCTGTGGCTCAAAGGAGTAAGGCGCTGGCCCCATATGCCAGAGGTGGCAGGTTCAAACCCAGCCCCGGCCAAAAACCACCAAAAAAAAAAAAAAAAAAATTGGGGGATGTCTGGCTGTGAGCAATCTTGGTATGGAAGGAAGGCAAACTCTGCCATGTTTCAAAGTGGACCCACCATGGGCTACCAAGTTTACTTTTTGGATCTAGTTGTCTTTAATAGCATCAGTGTCATTACAGAAAACATAAGGAAGGAAGAAAGGGTAGAATTTGTCGGAGCGCACACATGAGTTAGGCTGCCTCTTTTGTCATATTTGGCGTGTGTTTGACACTTGTGGTTACTGAGTCTCTGTGTGATGGCCCCAGGAGCAGTGGAGATGAGTTCTGTTTTACACCATTGTGGCAGCTTCAGTTCTAAAAAATAAATTCCCTTAAGCTTAAATAATACTAGACTGCAGCCCTTGGGGAGTAAGGAGGTTAGTGAAGGTAAGGAGAATGATAGAACCAAGCACAGACGTTGGTTGACAATGCAGGCATAAGACTGAACAGGTAGCCAGACCCCACCAGCTCAGAGGCCCCCTCCGGCAGCCATGGGCTGGACCTCAGAAGCCCTCTCACCAGCAGTGAGCCTACGTTAAAGCCAAGTTAATCTAATTTAAGGACACAAACCGAAAAAGCTTTTTTGTTTATTGCAGTGTAGACTTACTAAGTTACAAAAGGCATGAGCCTGGGTCTTCCTGTTTATAGATACAAAATGAAACTCTAAATGAGGCTTAATGAGCTTCCCAGATCATATTCCCTGGACAGATCCCCCCCAAAAGTAAATTTAAATATCAAAAGGACTGAAAAGAAAGGGGAGTGCTTCCTGTCATAAATAGGATAGGTGACATTCTTCAAAGCATTTTACAGCCTCCAACTGTCCATTATAATTTCAGAGTAACTGAACAGCATTCCAAGTTTTCAACAGTGGTATGTTCACTCACAAGCATTTATCAAGCACATACTATGTGCTGGATATTGGGACAGGGCCTGGAGATTGCCTCAACGCCAAGGCCCCTGCTCCCCCCAAGCTTGCGTGTTAGTATAAATAAGTACATGGTATTAGTAGAAGGAGTCACAGTGGTTTCAGAGAACATTGTGAACTGGAAAAGCCCCGCTCTCTGAGAGCGGCCAGGGTGGACCCAGTGGGGGTTGAATGGGACTGTGGACACATCAAGTTACTCAGGTCCATGTGGGTGTGTGGCATGAGGCAGGGCTGCAGCAGTGCTAGGTAGCATCACAGCAGACGTCCTTGTCGCCTCTGTCTGCTAGCCCAGCACAGACTTCTTGTTAAAAGGCTAAAAGCTCCTGGGAGACCTTGAGACTTCCTGGAGTCGTCTGAAGATTGAAAGACTAAGGAAGCTGTCGCCTGTTAATAGAAGGGAATATACCCTGTAGTCACTTTCAAATGATAGTATGTAGCCTATACTAGGCTAGTAAAATGCAACAGTGAGAACTGGAAGAAAGAAAAAAGCACAAAATAATATAGAGGTTGAGTCTCCCTTATCCAAAATACTTGAAACAAGAAATGTGTCAGATATCAATTTTTTTCAGATATTGGAATATACTTATGGGTTGAGCATTTCACATCCAAAAATCCGAAATCTGAAATGCTCCAGTAAGCATTTCCTTTGAGTGTCATGTCAGTGCTCAGAAATGTTTGGATTTTGGAGCATTCACAATTTTAGATTTTTGGATGTTGGGTGCTCAACATATGTTTGTGTTGCTGGCCTTAAAAAGATTGAGAGTGGGCTTGGCGCCTGTGGCTCAACGGGCTAAGGTGCCAGCCACGTACACCTGAGCTGGCGGGTTCGAATCCAGCCCCAGGACCCGCCAAACAACAATGACGGCTGCAACCAAAAAATGGCTGGGCGTTGTGGCGGGCACCTGTAGTCCCAGCTACTTGGGAGGCCGAGGCAAGAGACTCGCTTGAGCCCAGGAATTGGAGGTTGCTATGAGCTGTGATGCCATGGCACTCTATCCAGGGTGACAGCTTGAGGCTCTGTCTCAAAAAAAAAAAAAAAAAAAAGATTGAGTGATTAATTTTGTGTGAATGGTTTGAAATTTGTGTGTGTTGGGTTTTCTATTACTGTAAAGTTATGTTCATGGATTTTAAATGCTTAAAAGGAAACCAGCTAGGCATGGTAGCTCGGACCTGTAATTCCAGCCTTACGAAAGGCTGAGGCAGGAGGATCACTTGAGGCCAGGAGTTTGAGACCATTCTGAGCGACATAGTAAGACCTTGTCTCTCTCTCTCTCTCTCCCCATATATGTGTGTGTGTGTTTGTGTGTACATATATGTATATATATTTATATAAATATTAGTAGGACATGGTGGCACATTCTAGAAGTGTCAGCTATTGGGAGGCTAAGGCAGGATGATCTCTTACGCCCCAGAACTCCTGGGCTCAGGTATGCCTAGCTGTGATTATACTGCTGCACTCGAGCCTAGGCAACAGAGTGAGACCCCATCTCAAAAGTGGGGGGGGGGCAGCAGCTACCAAAAGGAATGTTACGGGCTTTTGGTGCAGTCCACCACCCCTGGCTGTGGATAGTCCTGGTCTGTGGCACATTAGGAACTGGGCCACCCAATAAGAGGTGAGCAGTGAGGGGTGAGCACACAAAGCTTCATCGGTATGTGCAGCTAGCTGCTCCTTACTCACGTCACCGCCTGAGCTCCACCTGTCTGACAGGTGGTGGCATTAGCTGCTCACAACAGTGAACTCTACTGTAAACTGTGCTTGTGAGGGATCTGGGGTGCCCACTCCTCATGAGAGTCTCCTCCCTTCCCTCCCCCCTCCCCAGTCTGTGGGAAAATTGTCTTTCATGAAACCAATCCCTGGTGTTGGGGACTGCTGTTTTAGAATATGGCAGATGAGTGCTCAGCAAACTAAACTCTGGCTCCAGGATTACAGTGGAAGAAACAGCAAGGTCATTTTTCTTGACTGTAATGTACTGTGTTGGTGTCTGACCGAGCCACATTGGGGGTATTGGCTGAGAATTTACCATAGAAGTGACCTAGTCTTGTCTCAGGCCTGCAGCAGTGTCTGCTCAGCCTCCTGTGATTTTTTTATTTCCCAGGCACAATAACTTTCCTGTAAGATGCTGGCTTTTAAATTCTATCTTCAGGGAACCCAAGGCCTCATAAATTAATTTAAAGGTGTTTCTACCTGACATGAAGATTTAAATTGCTTGAAGAACCTTCATAGTCTTTTTACTGTATTCCAGATAACATTTTTATTAAAAGTAAAAATAATGATGCTTCGTTTTGGAAATTGCTTTAGAAAATTAGCCTAGAAAATAATAAGATGTAGAGGAATATTTCCATATAAGAATTTTCAGTTCTTTCATCATGCAGGGCATGGTGGTATGCAGCTTCCCAGCTACTCGGAAGGCTGAGATGGGAGGGTCACTGGAGCCCAAGAGTTTGAGGCTACGCTGAGCTGAGATTGCACCATTGCACTACAGCAGGGGTAGTGACAAAGGAAGACCCTGTCTCAAAACCCCAAAATTCTTTGAAGTAGCTTGTAGAAACACTTAACATTGAAATTTTAAAATAATAGCTTTAAAGGGGCATCGAGAATGCTGACTGAGATGCTAATATATGGAATCTGGGTGTGTGGCAAGCTCTGGTCCCATCCCGTGTGGGCTCAGAGGGCAGCATCTTGTCTCTTAGCAAAGAGCATGACACACAGGCTGGCTTGGTGATTGCAGTCCTTTTCCTGAAGTCTCCATTTTCTCAGTTGCGGCCTCACTCCTGCACACCTGGCTGCATCTGCATATGAGAACCTCCACAGTGCTGGGCCCACAGGCCAGAGAGAGAGAGTAGCCCCTTTTAATAAATCTCAGTTTTAGAACTAATGTCATGGCAAGTTTCTTTGCACAGAAGGAATTTGATCCATAGAGGGAAGAATAGGGACTGGGATTAGAGCTGAGCTTCAGGAACACTCTAGATTTCCTAGTGGGACCAAGCAGAAGCTACCTTTTATCCCATCTCTCTTTCAGTGCTGAGGGGTGAATCCATGCACACACCACCGCCTGTGCTGCGCTCTGGGAGCCAGTGGCCTGGCTTCCATTCTGGAGTGGAGTCAGCAGACCACAGTCTGGGCCAGTGCAGCCGCATCCATGGCCATTCCTTTAAGTGTTGTTTCAGGCTGCTTTGGCCATAGAGTAATAAATGGGCTAAAACCTAAATGCTCAAAATCTGGCTCTTGACAGAAATAATTTGCCAGCCGTCGTTCTAGAGTTGATTAGGAAACTGAATGTGCACACACTAAACTGTCTTGGATTGGGAAGAGATTAGCGTGGGCATTAGGGTTTCCAGGAGACAACAATTAATGAAGGGGAGACCCTCCCCCTCCAGCATATTCTAATTAAGGTTATAGTCATATCATAGAAATGCCCACTGGGTCATGGAACCTGTGTCCTGAATCTGAATGGTTTGGGAGTATAAATGAACCCACTAGATAGGTGCCATTTTTCAGGCACCACTGGAAATCTCAAGAACAGGCTTCGTATGGTACTATATTCCTTAGCTTTACATAGTTCAGCTCAGTGCAGCTTTTTAAATAGTGGTAAAACCCCTGTGAAGACAGATGTGCCCTGCAGCCAGAGCCGATGCTGGGATAAGACTTAAGAGGTCTGTCTTAGGAATAGTTTGGAAAATTCCCAAGCCATAAGACAGTCCCATCCCTACTTCTCTCCTCCTGGGGTTCACCTACTACTCCTGGGGTCTCAGGCCTAGTTAGGGCTCTTCCTCAGCTGTGGGCTTCCCAAAATGCAACCTTCGCTGGGATGAGCCTGCCCTGACCACACTCCCTCCACACCCACCCTACCTCGGGTGCAGTCACTGGCCACCCTCTCAGCTAGAACCATCATCTGAGAGGCACTTGCTATTCCACTTTTAACAGTTAACAGACATTTCCTTGGAGGTCATACTCATAGATTTTTGTAGAATCAATAAATAATAGAACTTCTGATGTAGAAAAGAAAGCCAGAAACACACTGCTACTTTGAAGACAAGCGCTTGGTGTCGCTGTTCTAAAACTTTCCGTGGGTGACCATTTTCAACCCTCTTAGGGGCATAGAGGGAGTCAGAGCTCTTCTAACCCTCATCTTGGGGAGACAGCAGAGCCAGTGTGGTCGGAGTCTCGGCCCCAACTGATGTGGCTCCCAGGTTTTCACACTGTGAGGCAGTCAAGACACTGGAGGTTGTGAGATCAGTTTAGTGGGTCATCAACCAGCATTTAAAAAAGAATGAAAGTATGAGAGTGATGCGTATCAGGAGGGAAAGCACCGAAAATGACACCTCTCCACATGTGTGTATGTTGTACATCATGGATGCATTTGCTGCACACACGAGCACATACACATTTGTCCAAGCTGGCTGTCTCTGTCCCATGCCATTTCTCTAATGCCTGTCACACAGTTGACTGCCATGAATACGTTTGGAATAAATGAGCCACCCTCCTCAAAGCCAGATGCCTTTTGAATCCAGACTGCATGTCTGCTCAGGTTTCCCAGGAGGCTCAGGCCTGTTACCACAAGCATACCCTCGCCGCCTCCTGGAGTTGTCTGGATTACTGGAGGATTTTAATTGTGCATCATCAGAGATGGGTCTGAGGTGAGTTGGCCTCTGCATTCTCAGACCCTCGCATCTACTCCACCCTGAGGAAACAGCTCATGGGGAGCTCTCTGGGAAGTGTTAATGTCTGTCTTCTCATTCCCCTGGGTTCATGGAAGCATAGAAACTTCGAGAATCTATTTTTCAGTGATGTAAGACCCACCTGTGCACTACAGGCAGCACTCACATTTTTCTGTTTGGTGTCCCTTGAGTGGAAAACATTGAAAAGCAGATCATTGAAGTAATTTTTATGTGACCGCAGTATTCAAGGGTGCAGACCTGCAGGCTGTGCTGCAGTCATCTTCATTGTGATAACACGGGAAGAATCCAGAGACACAGGTCCTCTTTCTTCTTCACTCATCACCCTTCATGTGCCCCCCTCCCCACACTGCCTGCCCATCCGCCACCCGGTGTCTGCATGGGTGACTGCTGAGCAGAGATGGCCCATCCTTGGCGGGCGAGACATCAGGTACACCAGATGCTGGCGCTGAACAGCTGGAACAGGTGAGAGCTGCCGGCACTCGAGGTGCCCAGGAGTCTGGCCTCACTGACGTGGACGGCTCTGCGTCTTCCACGTCACAGAGCTTTTCCTGGTTCTCTTCTGCTTACTTGCTCTTTCCCTACGTGCCAACCTTGCTTTCCACGCACACTGAATTTCTCTTCCTTGATCCTTCAACTTAGTATTTAGGAGTGTGATGTGCACTGACCCTACAGGTGACTCCTAGTATGAATTTGGAGTGACTTGGGGAATTTTAATCCGTTTAAAAAGTTACTGCACTGTTCAGGTCTCTTGACAATGAAGTACAATAAAATGTATTTAAAGTGTACGGTTTGATCACTTTTGACATATGTATATGCCCATGAGACATTAAAAGTAAATTAAGAGGCTTGAGAAGCCATAAGAAGAAGAAAACTCAACTACACGCTATTCAGGAAGACAGGCAAACCCACCACAAAGACAGATCGGCAAACTGGAGAAAGTATTTGCAATCTCATCAAAGACAAGCTGATTCCCCTAAAACTCAAAACTATGTAGCATATTAACTAGAAAAAGCCAGTGATCCAGTAGGAAAACATGAACAGTGACTGGAAAGGATTTTATGCACCCAGAAAAACCTGTGTCCCATTCACAGCAGATCAGCTAAGCTCTCTGATGTGACTTCTTTGCCCAGGCGTGGGGGTGGGGGGCTCCCCAGCTCTCCTGCTGGCCACAGCCCCCACCAGGACTCTAGCACTCTGTTCCAGAAGTAGCCCCTGCCATCTGCCCCTTCAAGGCCAGTGGGTGGTGACACCTCTCAACATTAAAAAACAAAAGTACCTCCCTGAACACCATTTTTCACTTACCAAAAGCTTAATAACCCAGTGGCAGTTCAGGGAAGTGGGAACTTAGATTGTTGGCAGGAATGCAAACTACTACAACTTCAGGGAAGGCAGCTTAGCAGTATCTGTCAACACGAAGAAGTTCATGCTGATGCACAAACTCCACATCTCAGAATTGAGCAGACAGATACCCCTAGAGTGTACGTGACATGCACCCTGGCTTTTCTTTGCATCATAGGTTCTTTTCAGTCTTTACCATTGTGAACCCAGTGTCTCTCTGTAAGGGTCTGGTGACATCATGGAATGATAGAATATCCTGCAGCTATTAATGCAAAGGACAGGAAATGTTTTCTGTGCTCATGGTAATGACAAGTCAAGCTATTCTATTACTTATGTATATTATTACATTTATATCTAATTCATTGAATATGAATTAGAGTACAGATTAACACAAGCCATGCTGTTTTGTTAAATAGGAGGAAAAAGATGTATACGGTGTGTATAAAACACACTGGTATGAGGGCTGCCTTCACAGCAGGGACAGAAGACGGAGTCTTGGGGGCAGGGAGGGAAGACCTGACAGTATTTTGTGAGTTAATTTAGGAAGAATATTCTAGGGTAGAAGGGTGAGAAACAAGTTGACTTTGGGGATGTAACGTATTGATCAGTCTCCATTTGGTTGGGTTTAAAATGAAAGTTACATTTTTTTCTCATCCCTGTTCCCAGTTGTGCTTTATACAAATCTCTCAGGGATCCCTTGACATCATTCCGGGCAGAGGACGCAGCTTTCCCCGTCATCTGGTTTCAAATTCAGAATTCCTGCCTGGGTCTGGGCTGCTGCTCCTGTGGTGGGATAGCTCTGGGGCGGGCAGTCCTGTGACCCAGCAGCCCTGCCGGTACCTTCTAGCCTAAGTACAAAGGCACAGTGCTCCCTCGAGCACAGGCTGAGAAATGCTGCCTTTGCCCCAGAAAAGGAAAGTCCTTGGCAGCTGTGCAGTAAGGACAATTGCCCTGGAGGCTCTGAGAGGGAGGCTGGGGTCAGAAGACACTCTGGATGCCTGCTGGGTGCCAGGTGCTGTCTTGGGTGATTACAGTGTCCCTATTGTTTATTTTTAATCTAAGTAAGTTAAAGAGACAAGCTGACCACCACTTCTGTTGTTGAATTACAAACAAGAGCCTGTTTGAGTGGGGACGTGCTGCTGACCCTCCTTCACTTGCCATGCACATGGCCTTCACTTTACTGCTCACAGCAAGGGCCACATCTCCGGGCCAGGAGGCCCCTTGGCAGTCTGGAAATGGGACGTTCCACTACTGCTGACTTGGGAAACACGCTGGATGTGGTGGGGGCCCGTGTCATCCTACTCCCTGTTGAGGAAATTGGCATGAGAAATGTAGGTCCTTGAGAATTTGGGCACTAAAAGGATTTTCTGTATTTCTTGGAGAAATACAAAGAGAAGTAAAAACCTTGTAAAAGTATAAGAACTATCTGCTGGGCACCCGATTCACTGCAGCATCTTTGAGATGTCTTTTAAACATCCAGTCACTGGAATATTGAAGTGTATTTAGCTCTTTATAATGAAAAGACTTATTTTTTTCTGCCCTTCATCGGGTAGGAGTCAGGGGTGGGGTTAGTGGTTGGACTGTCCTTGCTGGATGCCATGTTAGCCTTTAGGGGTCAGAAGACTGGATTTCTCATTGATCTTAACAATAAACTGCTAACAGAAAGGGGAGTGGAAATGATTGGTGGAGAAAGAACCCCTTTCACCCTGGTCCTTGGACCTTTAGTCCTCTTAGTGGGGCTTCATCTGCCTCCTCCCAGGACACAGGCCCTGATTTATGCTTTGTTACTTCTCTGCCTGTAAATAAGATGAATGAAAGCACAAAAAGAAAAGAAAATCAGAGGCTAAGGCTTCCACCCCCCCGCCCCAAACACACTGTAGAATGACAGATAAACAATCATTGCTAAAGGTGTAGTGTGGTCCAGTCTTCCCAGTGAGAACATTCAGAGAAGCTGACAGGGCTCTCGTCCACACCCTTCCCCACAGGCTGGTGGCAGCATCGTTCCCATCTGCAGTTAAGAGAAATGGGGCTCCTGCCGTAAGTCTTAGAGCAGGCGGCAGAGCAGCAGTCTCCATTCCTATCCCTCCTGCCAGATCCCACTGACTCCCCGGCCTTCTCCTGTGGGCAGCTGCTGTCCTGCTTTAGAAGGTCAAAGGGCCTCACTGCTTGGGAGCCCACAGTCTTATTTTTTTTAAGTTTGCTAAATGCCCACTTTATTGTACATGTAAGGCACAATTGGTAGATTGACAGATCTCTGTGTAGCTGAGATAGCTTTTCCCATTTTTCTTTCATTTTCAACTGTTTACATGTAAATGTATTTATAGTAGATTAAAGGAGAGCTCTGTCCCGTCAGTGGATGATGTGATTTACAGGCGCTGTAGCCAAAATGTTGAAATTGCTTACATTTTTATTACTGCCACAAGTAGATGACTATACAGTGTCCCACTCTTTCAAAGGCTAAAAAAAGGGGGCAGGGGCGTGATGCAAGGAGGCTTTTTAAAAATGTGCACAGTCACTTTTGCACATGGCTAAGGTTGATCCAATAAGGGGATATAAAGTGCAGTCTGCCACGGGGCGTAACAGAGGCTTTGATGCAATAGCAGAAAAGGCAGACACTGGATCCTGAGAGAGAAGCCCCTTGCCTGCCTGCGGGGCCCACCCTCGCTCCAGCGACGCTGCCTCCACCTCCAGGAGTAGCCAGTGCTGGCACCAGACTCTTGGCATCCACAGACTAGGGGGGTGAGGAGGGTCCTGGCAAGTTCCTACAGGTAAACCTCTAGTATGGTGTATTTTTTAAACCACATCCATGTTTAGCTTGTCTTGTTTTCAGTATGTTGTGCAAACCTACATGTGTATGGTCACAGAACAGGAAACCCCCCCACCCCCACATCAAGGGGGTTCATAGTGCGTCTTCCCACCTACTGTGTCCACTGTTACAGTCAGCGCAGCACTGGACCAAATCTAGCACAGGAAATTAAGAAGCTGTGGCTTCAGAGGGAACCTTCATTGGCAGATCACTGAAGGGAACCCCACCAGCAGCCCTATCAGGGATGCGCCTTGAATTTCTTGCTTAGGTTTTGCACTTAGTATCTGGTGTCTTGCAAGATCACATTTGAAGCAGGAACACCTAGCTGAAACATACGCTCCCCCCCAAAGTTGACAAGTACCCCTCCTAATTAGGAATGTTTATTTCTTTAAAAGAATTTTTTTAGAAAAGGAAAGTAAACGAAAATGAAACTTTAAAAGTGCCAGTGATGCTAGTATACTTAGTAACTTCTTTTTTTTTTTTAAGACTGAGCTGTCACGCTGGGTAGTGTCATGGCACCATAGTTCACAGCAACCTCTCAATTCTTGGGCTCAAGCAATCCTCTTGCCTCAGATTTTTTTTGTGTTTAGGAGAGATGGGGTCTTGCTTTTGCTCAGGGTGGTCTCTAACTCGTGAGCTTAAGCATTCCACTCTCCCAGAGTGCTAGGATTACAGGCGTGAGCCATCGCACCCAGCCTAGTAACTTTTTATAATACAGGCTGCTGGTTACCATTAAACTTACTTAACTAAAGGAACCTGCCAATTTGTTGCTTACAGAATTTTCTCTCTTACAAATGTTAAGGTTCGTCATCGGTGGTGTGAGCTCATTGTCAAGCACAAGTTCACAAAAGTATACAACAGTGTGGAGAGATTCTTTCAGGAGGATCAGGTGAGTTTTGTTTCTTGGCAGATGTAGATTTCTTTAAATTTTGCCCCCTACTTGTTAGGAACCCAAGTTCTTGACATCTTTCATAACACAGAAAATACTTTCCAGAGTTTTTAAGGCCTAGGTCAGATGTCACCTCACACTTCAGAGCTGACTTTCCCCCTCTTGTGTCCGTTTAAGCAGCGAGTTATGCCCCTGGAGAGCCCCTTGGCTTTCCTTGGCTGTGGCCCTGCCATCATCAGATGAAACACACTCGGTCTTCACCACGTCTCCAGAATCCCCCAGGCCACAGATGTGGCTTAGTGATGCTGTGGCGTCCATCTGTGTCTCCACGGCCCTCGTTCAGAGCACACATGCAGGGGTCAGACTGGGAGAGCCCAGTCTGGGTGGAACAGTCTATATCTGCACCTGCAGTGCCAGTTGCCAGGCCCACCCTGTGCTGAGTGTCCTTCCTCTGAGAACTTCTCTCACTTTACCAGGGAAAGCAGCAGCCTTCCAAGGAGCCCACAGGAAGTAGATGTGCATGAATGTATTGGGAAATGTCCTTGTTAGTTGCCTATGATGTCCTCAGCGTATACTGGGGTGTCTCCGGTGATGTGTTGTGGCCTTCCATACCCGCCTGCTCCCACCAGCGAGTGTCTCGGAGCAAGCTGTCTGCTCCTGCAAGCACTGTGCAGTGGCGGGCAAGGACAAGCTGCACTTTGGTGGGGGTGGGGAAGGAGCAAACAAAAGGACTTTTGATGGGGTCTCAGTGTGGGGGGCAGCCAGCCAGCAGAGCCTGAGGCCTCATCATTCCCACAAAGGAAAGGATAAGGCTTTGTACCAGGAAAAATGTCACATTTGCACAGTGAAGCAAGAGGTATTTGGAAAAACATAAGGGAGTATAAGAAGGACAGAGTTTGAGAGCAACTTTAGGTCTGTTCTGAAGACAAGAATTCACTGCAGTATGTGTAGAGCCGTGATCTTTGCCAGATAAGGATCACTGTGTCCCAGCTTTTTTTGGAAAGCACTTTGAACCTTTAACTACTGAGTTTTTATCTTGTGCTGTCTTTAAGATCCTTTTAATTTGCTCCAGCAGAATGTAGTTCGTGGCATAGCTAAGCTTGGTACAAGAGAGCAAATAGAACCAAAGTGGTCCTTTGGTCTTCCACAATATCGTTGCCAGATTTTAAAATGTAGGAAAAGTACACATGTGAGTCTTCCCAGCATTGTTCTCAGAACAGAAAGGCCAGTGTTGGCTGCAGTTGTGGGGCTAGTTGAGGGCGAGGGCCCGGGTAGGGCTTCAGGAGTGGGCGTCCAGCGGGTGGTGCCTGAGCCCTCCTGCGGTCACACTACTGTGTGCTCTGGGCTCAGACCAGCTGCTCTGAGGGGGCAGCTGCCCCATAACCCTGTCAGCACACAGGTTTTCCATGGTGGTCATAAATGGGAACTCTGTCCACAACATTCTTGACACCACGATCACTGTGGAAATGCTCTCTTGTCACCAGTGGCAACATTGGTAGCTAACAGTTTGTTGGGCTTTTGATGAGAACAAGGAAGCAGCAAGGATTAAAAACTGCAAACCCTGACTACCAGCTGTCTATCTTTTCTGGGGTCTTTATAATTTATAGACCAGCAAGTTTGTGTGAAAAAAGCATAGCCCTTTCTCACACACCTGTGTGCAGACCAGTAATTCCTTCTCTGATGTGCTCCACCTCTGCCCATAGGCCATGGGTGTGTACCTCTACGGGGAGCTGATGGTGAGCGAGGATGCCCGGCAGCAGCAACTTGCCCGCAGGTGCTTTGAGCTGCTTAAGGGACAAATGGACAGATCCTCAGCTGAAGTTGTGGCCGAAATGTTATTTTAAAGAGGTAATTCTCTCCTTTTCCTTCCTCCTTTGGTTCAGACCAGATATGCCTCTTAGCCAAATAAACCCAGCCCAGCGGTGAGCCAAGACCACCCCCCCAACTCTCTCCCCCAGCATCAGTGGTCTGCGCCTTGGGGTGGCTGGGGAGCCTGGGGCAACAGAGTTGGTGCCTGTGGCAGCAGCATGAGGGCCCGGGCTCCCAGAGCAGGCTGTCTACTTGGAAGGGGACAGCTCTCCCTGGCACCATTTTGGCCACTTCAGGTTGTGTGATTTGTGCAGGAACAAAAATTATGGGAGAACATTGTGAGTAGGTTTAGAGATGGGATGGGGAATCCAGTGAAAGTGCTAATTAATCCTAGTCTTCAAGGTGAAGGCTGACACAAGAGTAAGTGGCTGTTGTTACAAATCCCAACTTGTGGTGCACATGTCTTCTCCTCCTAGGCTGTGTGTTAACTTGAGGGTCCTTAGCTTGCCCACGCCTGACCTGTGAGGCTGGCAGAAGGTCTTCCCAGCCACGTGTGCCACACACTTACGTGACTTCAGGGAGGGTCTTATTTTTTACCATGTTGTGTTGGAGTAGACCACTTCCTCTTTTGGAGTGAGAATCCTGGATTGTTTAAATTTCTTCCTTTGTTAATTGTGCTTAGAATTAACCTGTTACATTTACTTCCTAGCCGTTAAATTTTAAATATGGGTTTCTTCACTTTTATTGTCATTTAGCAGTGGTACGTAAAGTTTTGCTCAGTACAACTGCGGGGGTTATAAGTGTGTTTTCTTTTTTTTTTTTTTTTTCTCTCTAACAGTCATCATCTGTGTCTTCCAGTTTTTCTTCAAAGCTTTACATGATATAATAGGGTACATCTAATTTTGTATCTTTTTTAAAGCTTAGCTTCAAATCTCAAGCATTGTTCATATTGTCATGTGACTTCTCTACAAATACAATTTTTAATGGATATTGAATATTTTGTGTTGATATTCTCATAAACCCATTGTTCATTTACTTTGCTTCTAATGTTTAGTTCCTACAAAAACCGTTATGTCAAATATGTTTTAAGTGTCTTATGGATCTGAAGGCACTCAATACTGAAGAGGGGGAAAAAGTTTCTGAAGTATGATCATGTTTTTCCAAAAGAGTCAGGAGCCATATTTGCCAGGAGAAGGAGGCAGTGGGGACAGCAGCTGTAGTGACTGGCCATCTTGTAGGGACACAGCTACACACAGTCATTCCTGCCATGCCCCCTCTGGTGGCTTATCTAGTCCTTACCTAAGGTGGGCAATTCAAAAAACAGAAACATACTCAGTTACTTTGTCGCTAGCCTCACGGTTATCAGTATAAATCACATTTCAGTTTAGATTTTTAATTTCATGATGAGTGTGTATTCGAAACCACAGTAAGGGCGGCTATTTTTTTTTTTTTCCCAGTTTTGGCCAGGGCTGGGTTTGAACCCACCACCTCCAGCATATGGGACTGGCGCCCTACTCCTTTGAGCCACAGGCACCGCCCCAGCTATTCCTTTGATTGTTCCTTTCATTCCACATTTTGGAGACCCACAGTGAGTGACAACAGCTCTTGTGACTTTGCATAGTGAAATTGTCCTGGTCCTGAGACCACCATTCCTTTGCCTTTTGCTCTGATCTTCATTCCTCTCCCTGCCCTTCTGGAAGCGAGGGTTACAAGCACCCCGCATCACAGAGAGGAACAGTGACCAGGGCCACTTCTGAGTCACACCTTCTACAGGGAAATTGTTCCCAACTTGAGAGAGGCCCCTACAACTTCTCAAACCTGTGTATCGATAGAATCCACACATGGGGAGAGGGATCGTCTCCCCAGGGTTAAAGGCAGTAAACTAACAGTAGAGGCCACCTTTTTTAATAATTCTGTCTCATGGTTGGTCCATGCATTTTTTCTTCTCTTGTCCCAAAGCTTCATGGTCACCTCCAAGTCCTCTTGATTAAAAAAAATTACACCTCTAGGACGGCGCGTAACTGAACAGCAAACAGAAGTCCAATCCATTGGCTAGTGCAGCGGCATGGAGGCGGTGTCATCGCTCTGCGTCCTTCCACAGAAGCCCCGTGCGTGTAGATGGGAGCGGCCAGCAGGCATGGCGCTGCTCCCAGGTGCTCTGGCTGCTTGGGTTCCTGGCATGCTGATTTGTGACTTAAGATTAAAATCACATTGCCAGGGATTACCACGCAGCCACGACCTTGGCTGCTCCTCCAGAAACCATAGCCACTCTCTCTGCAGTTTGGAGAGCAGATGCCTCTTGTAGCTCTTCTTTGGAAACAAAAGAAGCCAGCAATCACAGAAGATGCTCACCGGCTCTTTCTTTATGCCCAGCGATGACCTCTCTAACAAGGTGCAGAGCTTAGCTGATTGGTGAACAGTGATTGGTTTCCGCTTTGTTCACAGTGGCTAAGTTCTGCACCTGAAGAGAAGGTGAGATGGGGCAGCTAAGTTGGAGCCGCTGGGGCAGAGGCCAGTGCCAACGGGCTGGCCACTGCTGAGAGGTTGGCTCGAGCGCCGAGTACGGTTCTGGAGGATGAAAGACCACTTGCCTGAGGATGCACTGTCTCCTGTCAAGAATGCAGATAACGTACCTACAGGCCTTAAGTTTGTTTACAGAGCCGTAAATCCACGAATACATCTGTCATCTGTCTAAGGGTCATTTGTATTGAAAGTTGCAAAAGATCATTCTTATAAAAAAACTTAAAACCAAATGCATCCTAGAAGTTGGGTGCGACCTTGTGGTGCTGACTGTTGGTGAGTAGGGCGGGGTGCTTTCCCAGGAGACCCCTGTGTGGTTCCGAGTACGGTGAACTCTCTCTTGTGTTTGCAGCCCAGGTCTCTGCAGCGCCGCGGGATGAGCTCGCCGAGGCACTGCTTCTCCGGCTGTCGATTGGACCCGCCCTCCGGTGCCTACTGAGCTGATATCAGTTCTCATTTTACACACTGGCTCAGTTCAGCAGGAACAGGAGTCGAGCCCTTGAGCAAAAAGCCTTCCTGTATGTAAGTGCCCGAGGCTCAGGGGAGCCTGGCCTCCCACTCACAGAAGACAGGCCTGAGCATCCACCATGTCCCCGGGCGCCAGCGGCGGAGGCGTCCCATCTGTATGTGCTCCTGCGTGGGGGGTGGTAGACTCACACAGGAATGAGCTCTCACTCTCACAAGCAGAGCGGGGTTTGCGCCGGAGCATGGCGTCTGCCCCTGCTCAAGTGACAGAGCAGGGCCACCTCTCACCACGTAGAGTTTAGATTTTTTGAAAGTAATTTGAGTGACGGTGGGTCTGAAATGGGATCTCCTCCCACTATCCGTCTTTTGCATGAAGCCTCAGTGACAGCCCAGTACATTTCATGGCCATGTGTGAGCAGAGTGACTGTCACGTGACTCAACTGCAAACCCCACTCCCGGGTCGTGACGTGTGGCCCAGATCTCATCCCTGTCCTCGGATGGAAGTGTCCTCTCTTTAAAGTGGAGAGCAAAGGCACACAAATGTACTCGTTTACAAGAATTCCTCTGTTGTGACTGGGTAATAAATTTTATTGCTGTTTCCTTTGCAGGAAAGATCACAGCAAGATTCTCTTTCATACGTCTCCTCCCAGCCCGGTGGGACCCAGCTCACATTGACCCTGGACATCAAAGAGAGGATTATGTGGCTGCTAAAGCTATCAGCCGACAGTCGTGTTCCTGTCTTGATGCATCTCTTGCCCAGAGGCTGGTCCCAGCCAGGCACATAGAAAAGGCCAAGCCTGGTAAACGGCCTCTCCCAGGGCCGCAGGGCTGCCTTTGTCCCCAGCCCATGTCCGCCTGACCGTGCTGTATCTGAATTGCAGCTGTTGTGACTTTAAGGCAATTCTTACCCACAAATGTGATTAAAGATATCTGCAGTACATTGAAAGCCTGTGAACAGCATGTGGCTGCACACGGGTATTTCTTTAATTCTAGAAAGTCACACAGTTCTGTTTACTGGGACCAGTGAACCCAGTTTGATGTCCTCTGGGTCATTTCTCATTCTGCAGATTTTTTTCAAAATTACAGTACCTTTTCGTAAGAATTTAAAATACATTAACAATAAAATGTAATGAGTTTGATTTCTTGTATTCCTATTTGCTTCTGAATTTGATACTGAGTAAAAGTAATAACATGTGTAAGAACAAGGCATTCTCCACATTCCACTCTTCCTTCCCCACCTCACTAGTTCATCATAGCTTTTTAAGGCAGTATTGATGTTCTTAGGAGCCTGGAAGAGAAGCATTCAGGCTGGGTGAGTCGCACGCTCTAAAATGGAGAACCTCAGGCACCATAGGTGTCTGTGGCGGCGTCATTTTTCTTTCCCACAAACTTTGAGAGCTAAAAGCTTGAAAGAACTTTCTGGTACTGTCCAGTGCCTGGAGCAGGCCAGGCACTGGGCGCAGCCATGCATGCCTGCTTACAAACGCTGAGAGGGAATGAACTTGAAGACAGTGACAGTTCCTCCCGTTGCCCGGCTGGTGGCTCTTTGCATTCTGGCCTAACTGTCGCAGAATGAGGCTCTAACACCAGTCTTCCTTAGAAGGGCTGGACCAGAAGGCCTGGGTCTCGGAGACCATATTGCACACTGACTGGCATTCTAGAAGGTTTCCCAGGGATTTACTCTTCGCTGTTAACATGCTATATTTTTGTATGCCATACTGGTAGAAGAATAAAAATTTGTTAAACTTGAATAAGTATACAAATGTTTCTGTGACAGCTTAGAATAAAATTGGGCCTGCTCTGAAGCGGAGCACGAAGGGGCTTGGGATCTCTGCGCTGTGTGCAGGGGCTTGGCACCTTGGACCTCCAGAGAGCTGCAGGCAATCAAACAGCCTAGTTGTTTGGTATGGGCTTGGTTTTCAAAAAAAACGAAAACTGTGCTTTTTATCTTTTTTATAAATCACTACAGCAGAGCTGAACTGCTGAATAGGTGGGATTTTGCATAAAGACCACTAATCCCCTGGCCCTGTGATTGACCAGGTGCTGCAACTTGCTCTGACCACTTGAGTTCTGGCCAAGAACACAAGCTTTGGACATAGTGTCACAGCTTTGGCCAAGGTCCCATGACCTTGAAGGAGAATTGGCCTTCACCTATGATGTTAGGTGCTGTACTTAGAGATGCAGAAGGTCACAGGAGAGTGGCTCTTTTGGCCCAGGGCTGGCAGAGATGCCTGTGGATTCCAGAATGGCGGCCATTCAGGGTCTCAGGGGTCATTAAGGACACAGAAGACCAGCAGTCTCCACTTCTAAACGATATGTTTGATCAGAAAAAGTAGCGTCGCGTTGGTAACTAGTTCACATCAAGTGGAGTGCAACGGTCAGAAAGCATGCTGCATCCCAGTGGCTTGTTTTTGCCTGCACGAATGTAGCACCTTCAAGGAACTGCCTTGGTCAGGGCAGGGTATTGTCAGAAGACACAGGCATCCTGGGGGAGAGAAGGATGCCAGTGTGCCAGGGACCCCAAGTGCCGCTGCCAATCCACCTTGGACACGTTCCACAGCTCCCAAGTTCATGTGCAAGTTCATTCCCCCCGGCTGGCGGGACTCAAAAGCAAGTCCACGTGGCTTAGGGTTTTCTTCACACAAGGTCTCTCAGAGAACATTTGGTTGGTAACAAACCTGCCCCAATATCCTAGACACTCCTCATCCATTGTGATATAAAGATAGGCCTGGATGAGAGTGGGGCCTGCTTTGGAAACATGGAAACTGGACTGCTACGGTCAAGTCACCGTAGGAAAGACGCAAAGACCTGTGTGCACGGCAGTCGGCGCACCTGCTTTCCTAGCAGTTTCTCTGCCATTTTCTGGCTTCTCTCAGCGGTTTGCCTGTAGGAGCTCCTGGCAGAGCTCACCCTCGGGGTGAGTGTAAAATAAACTGATAGTAACAAAACTATTTTACCAACATGATGTTTCTACAAGCAGAGGGACCCAGGACAAAGGACGCCGACACACACCAACGTCCCCTAGTCTGGTTGGAGGAAAGAAACACCCAAGTCCTCTGCCTGTGTCCTAGGGCTTCCTGAAGCTGCAGATATGATTGATCCCCAGCGGCTTTGGGCATTCAGTGGTCAGAGGTGTCAGTGGCGGGGGCTGCCCATGTGGGGTCTGTCATGCCTGAGGCACAGCCCATGGGACCTGAGTTCTGTCCTTGTGAGACCATAACTGGGCAGGATGAGAGCCCCAGGGCCACGCCTGGAGCCTGGCTAGGGCTGGGAGGGGCGCTGTAGCCATCTAGCCAGCAGCCGCCAGCAGTGTGGCAGTGCCATGTCCCCTGAGCAGCAGTGAGGCACTGAACTGTTGGTGCTTTAGCTCAGCTGCATTTGCCAGATTTATTTAGAGCTAGAAGAAGCAGTCTTTCCTTTGAGGAAGTTAATGGGTTAATTGCCAAGCAACTGTCTTGCTCCAGGAGAACAGGCTGCCCGGTCCAGCCCTTCCCCGCTGAGGCCACCGTGGGGGAAATGGAACTGCTCCCGCCCGTGCAGCAGGCAGCCTTCCAGGGGGCTGACGAATCAGCCAAGGGCATTTCTCCTCCAGAGGCTCCGTGTCTGGGACCAGTGTGTCCTAGGCCAGGCTGCAGGGAGGCGGGGTGGCTAGGCCTCTGAGGGTGACCCCCCCAGCTGGGGTTTCCCATGGAGGGGACAGCGGCAGCAACTCTACTCTGTTCACTTGGCTGTAGGCCTCACCGTCACTCAGGGATCCGGTCACCTGGGGAACCTGGCCTGAAAGGGCAGCTCGCTGAAGGGATGGGAGCACGCGGCTCTGGGTGACAGCCAGGTCAGAAGTGTTAGGAATTCCGGCCAGATCAAGGCAGGAAATGGGGTGGGGGAGGAGATGGTTTGTCTCCATCTTGGCCTCTGTTTAAGGATTAAAGGATTTTGAAGCATTTATTTTTATTGGAATTTCAAATCAAAACACAGAAATTATTATTACTATATCCCAAACAAGGTGATCTTGCCTGAGGTACAGAGGGTCCCAAGTGCAGGAACCTACGTTAAACCATCTTTCCAGCAAGGAAATTGCTAAAAGTCGTGACTGGAGTTCCAGTTCATGGCAGCCTGCTCTCTGGAACTGCTAAATTCAACCAGTGAGCAGCCTGGGCTGGGCCAGCCAGGGGGACGCCTTAGGGAAGAACCTGCACCAGTCAGCCCCACCAGAGGCAGCTGAAAGCCAGGGGTCTGTGTGCCCAGGGCAGTCTGCTGGGAGCTTCCGGTTCTAGGCCAGAACCGTAGATGAGGCTGGTGGGGCTGGAGGACTTGGCAGGGGCCTAGGCCCCAGGGTGGCAGGGGCAAGGCTGACCCTGGGGGAAAGTGCAGCCACTGCTCCCTTCTCCAGGGTCGGGCCGCCCCACAGTTCCCAGGAAGGAGATCCACTGCTCCTGGTGCTTTGCCAGCAGCGTTGTGGTTTGATGGTCCACCTGTGCAGGGCCTGGTCATGGCAAGGACTCCACTCAGGGACACCAAGACAGTGGCAGAATTGAGCCTACAGCTCTATAGGCACTTCCATCTAAGGCCAGGTCCGAGACGCCTGAGACTCAGGGAGCCTGGGGAGCTGGGGTGGAAAGGCTGCAGGACTCCCCAGGGCAGCCTCTCAGGCCAGGCGGAGTGAAGGGACATGAACCCTGCCCCCACCCCTAGGCTGCCGCCCTTGCAGACAGTGACCTCAGCCCTCCCTGGCTGGGCTCCAGGCCGGACTTTACAAGGTGGAAGAGGAGAAGCTGGTTGGGACTATTCAAGGGCAAGGTTTTATAGATCTTTTCCCACCCTTTGGTGCTGTCTGGGAGATTGATCAGCTAATAAGGCATTTCTGTTCCAGTCCAATGACCAGACAGTGTGAAAAAGAGGCCCATCACACAGCCTGGAATGTGAGAAGCCACCATAAAACTCTAGACATTCCCAGGACACGCAAGGCGGGACAGCTGGCAGGCTCACAGGCACCAGCATCCCAGCAGCAGCCCCAGCCTGTGGGAAGGCCGGCACGGCACCGCTCTTGGGGACTGGGCCCAGGAAGGGGCCTGATGCCCCCTTGTCCTCACATAGACCCAGGAGACACTGGGATGTATGATCACTGGGTTGCGACCTTGCAGAGTGGTGGTGGCACCAGAAGCCCACGCACGTGTGTGTGGGTGCGCCTGCAGGCCTGTGGGGGATGGGGGTTGCGCAAGGCCAAATTTGGAAATGCAGATAAAGGCTGCTTTACCATCTACTCCTGACAGCTTGCAGGGAACAAATCTGGTAACCAGACACAGAGTGCCACTTGAAATAGAGGTTCAGAGTTTGGCTTTTCAGCCCTACGGACTTAAAGGAGCTGGGGGGTGCCAGGAAAAGCTGCTCTAAAGACCAGACCCTGCCACCCCTGGCCTGGGCCCACCTCGCATCTGGCAGTCACTGCGGAGGGTGGGCCCTGGCAGGCTTGGAGGTGGCCTCAGGGGCTGCCCACCCCATGTCCCAGACAGGCTGCCGGCCTGGAGAGGAGAGCCAGGCACAGATTATGCCCAGGGCCACCTTGCCAGATAGCTCATCTGTGGCTTTGTCTGGGACTCGAGCCGCTGGGTGTCACCCTGTGGTTTCTGTTTTCCTAAGTCATCTTTGTGCACCTTCTGCCTGTAACTTCCTTCAGCTTGGCCTTCACGGGATTGGTCCCCACATGAAAGTCCAGTCCGGGAGGTGTTTTTGCCTATGGGTGAGGCGCTGAATCTCCCCATTTTGGTGCCCCAACTGCACTAAAAGGATCCCAAGTTCCAGAAAGTTCTTTTCAGCCCCAAAAGTCCTCTCTTGTTGCAGGAGCATCACAGAACAAGCCTCTGGAAGCAGAAGTGTGTCCTAAACACTAGATGGGAACTCTTGGTACGCTCTGACAGGCAGGAGTCGTCAAAGCCCCTCCAGCTCAGACATGGCGCTCTCTCCCCATCTCCAGCTTTCCACATTCGGACTCCACGACTGGAGTCTCCCGAGACCCCCTGCTGAAGGAGGGAGGCTCCAGAAAACGTGAATTATGGGCATAACTACGAGCTGAAGTAGGAGTCAGTTTTAATGATTGCCAATGGAATGGAACAAGTGTGTGTTTATATTAGGTTGTAAAGAAAGGATTATTTATTTATTTAATTTTTTTTTTTTTTTGTGGAGTCTCACTTTATCGCCCTTTGGTAGAGTGCCGTGGCATCACACAGCTCACAGCAACCTCCAAGTCCTGGGCTTAGGCGATTGTCTTGCCTCAGCCTCTGGAGTAGCTGGGACTACAGGCGCCCACCACAACGCCCAGCTAGTTTTCTGTTTTGCAGTTCAGCCGAGGCTGGGTTTGAACCCGCCACCTTCAGCATATGGGGCCGGTGCCCAACTTGCTGAGCCACAGGTGCCGCCCAAGAAAGGATAATTTAAAGGGAAGGCATTGTGATTTTATGATTTTATCTGCTTTACTAAATTAAAAGCTATGTCAAGGAAGAAATAACTGCAAAAATGGTTATTTCTTCAGCACACCTAGAGGCAGAGGAGGCCACTTTGTAGAGCAGGAAAGGTGACTATTAGCAAGCACAGAGGCGGGGCACACAGACAGGTGGGTATTTGGCCCCCTGCATTCTCTAGTTGGGGTGCTCAAGATGCTGAGGTCCTTAGGGTCCATGGACCCAGCCATAATGAGTAAGTTATCCTTTTCTAGAAAACTCTATGTCCAATGCTAGAACATAAATCCTGTGAATAAGCAATGAAAATGCCACCCACTGACTAAAGTGCAAGGAACACAGATGCAGCTGTCTCCCTTTAAAGTTACAGATGGTGCCCGGGCCTCTTGCCCCTCAGAGCATCATCTAACAGCAGCCCTCTCTTAGAATAAGTAAGAATCTTCCTTTGTGTATTGATTGCAACTTTTTTCCCATAGACCCCATGTGCAAACAACCATAATATGTAAACAAAAAGAAAGTTTTTCCCACCTTTTCACCTAGGCCCTTCCCCAACCCACCACTGTAAGGGAGCCTGATTGCTGAGTCTCTGTTCCGGCAGGGGGACTCGGGGAGGACGCGCACACATGGACAGCCTTTGCTCTACACACAAAGGGCAGCGCAGGGCATGGTCGGGTTTCCGCTCCGACTTCGCCAGGTAGCAGACCTTTGCAAGGCAGGAGCCACGACACCTGGCCTTGACCATTTCTAAGTACGCAGTTCCATGGCTTTAAGTTCACATTGTGCAGCCATTACCACCTCCATCTCTAGAACTTCTCAGACGGAATCATCAAAGAATCACGCAGCATTTGTCTCTTTGTGTCTGGCTTATTTTACATGGCATAAAGTCTTCCAGCTTCACCCGTGCTGCAGCATGTGTCTGTATTTCTGCCCTTTTTAAGGCTGAATAGGACTCGGTTATACGTCTACACCACATTTCCTTTATCCTTCATCTGCTGAGGGACACTGGAATCGCTTCCATGTTTTGCCTGTTGAGCACTGAGTGAACGTGGGTGTACAAATGTGTCTTCAAGCTCCTACTTCCAATTCCTTAGGGTAAGCTAGAAGTGGGGTTGATAATTCTGTGTTACCACCTGCTCTCAGGAAAAATTTAAAATTTTGATATTTGACCACTTGTTCTCCAAAAAGGCGGTCCTAATTTTCCTTCCCTCCCTTGGGGTGGGGGAGTGATTTTCCCCACTCCCTCATCAATACAGCAGTATCAATTTTTTTTTCTTTTCCAACTTGGTACAGTAAAGTAATTGCATCCATTTGCATTCCTCCACACTATGTTAAATATCTTTTAAAAGTCCTTGCATTTCTCTTTCTGTTATTTGTATGCAGTGTTCGCATCTCTTGCCCATGAGGTTCTTGGGCTGGTGGCCTTTTTCTAACTGATTTGTAGCAAAGTTTCAAAGTTGTCATGTGCTGCAAATATTTTTTTTTTCCGGTTTATCATTTGTATTTAGTTTTGTTTCTATATGGACAGTTTTATCAATCTTTTCTCCTGTGGCTTCTTGGTTTTGTATTGCACTTAAGAAGGGCTCCCTCTGAGGCCCCCCCACAGCTGAGAAAGATACTGAGGCCCGGCGCAGGACGGCTTGGAAGTCTGCGGCAGCCTCCGCCCCGCCCCACAAAGTGCTGGGAGTCTTCCCTGAAGCTGCCCCACCGAGCTTTGAGCCTGGCCCCAGGCAGGGCTGTAGGTGTGTGTGGGGTGAGGCTGGGCTGAAATGGGGCGCAAATGCAAGTCTGCAAACCAGTGATGAGCCGGCAGCTCTAAATCAAAGTTCAGAAAATCCTTTCTATGGTTTGGACTAGGGAAGTTCGAATTTTATAAACTGAATCCTTATTTGTCTTAGTAATATACCATCTTCCCAGCGTGGCAGCAGCCCTCCTACCTACCGCTCCCTCCTCTTTCCCAGCAGGAAAACTGCTAGAGCCTTCTCTGGAGAACATTCAGAGATCCAGAGACCGGTCCCACAGACACCGACATCTGGTGAAGAAAGAGGGCTGGGAGGTTTATTTTGGTCTAGGAGCGGGGATGTGACTTTCTTTCCCAGCATCATCTTTTCCCTGTTGATTGGAAAGCCTCAGCTCCACGCATGTTCACCCCACAGGTATTTCCAGGGCAGGAGATGACTAAGGCGAGGCAGGAGGCAGTGGTGGGTGGGGAGTGGTCAGAGTGGGGGAGTCCCTGGTGGATTACATGCAGGAATGAGAGAAAGGGAGGCTCAGCCTAAGCCACAGGAGAGATGGGGTGTCAGCAGACGTGGAGGCCAGGGGACCGCCTGGGGTGTGTTCAGCTGGAGAGCAGCACGAGACCTCCCAGTGGACTATTTGGGTCTAGGGTCCAGGAGGTGTCGCGTGCAGTCATGGGTAGGACTGGGTCAAGCTCATAGACCAGTCCTGGGGTGGTCACCAGGAAGGGGTCAGAAGCGAAGGCCTCATGGGTGGGAGGAGACCCCAGTGTCCCACCAGCCCAGAGCAAACGTCAGGGATGAGGCAGGCAGGCTGTCGACCTGTGGTCCGGGTGAGGCCTGAGAACGGGCTGTTGGCTGCAGCAACAGAGGGCGCTGGTGACCTCCAGGGGTGCAGCGTCTTTGCGACCCTTCTATGGTCCCCCCATCTGTCTGTCCGTGAAAAGTACCTCACCGCTGCAACGACTCTGGCATTACACCTAACCTTCAGAACTCTCCCGGCTGCTCCTTTTTTCCTCCCCTATACTTTTTATTGATTGATTACAAAGTATTATGGAGGTGTGAACGTTCTGGGTTACACGGATCACTTTTGTAGTGCTGGAGTGTCGGGTCTTAAGTGTGCCCATCACTCAGGTAGTGCTCACTGCACCTGCTAGGTAGGTGTTGGGCCGTCCCTGCCTCCTCCCTCCCTGCTTGATTTCCACTGAGTTCTATCTATTTTCCTCCAGGGTAGATGCAGAGAGAAAGGAACACTCACACGCTTTTGGTGGCACTGCAAATTAATACAACCTCTGTGGAAACAGAATGGACTAAGAACTAAACGTAGACCCACGTTCTATCCAGCGATCCCACTACTGGGCATCTACCCAGAGGAAGAGACGTCGTTACATCAAAAGGACCCCTGTGTTCGAATGTTTATGACAAACCAATTCACAATTGCAAAGACATGGAATCAATACAAATGCCCATCAGTTCATGAGCAGATTAACCAACTGTGATATATTTTTACAACGGAGGACGGCTCAGCCATGAAGAGCGGGGACTCAGTGCCTTTTATAACAATACGGATGGAACTGGAGACTATTATCCCAGTGAATTATCTAAATAATAGACAAAGACCATACCTACTCACTTTTAAATTGGTGGTTCTTTTTTTTTTTTTTTTTTTGAGACAGAGCCTTAAGCTGTCACCCTGGGTAGAGTGCTGAGTGCTGTTGCATCACAGCTCACAGCAACCTCCAGCTCCTGGGCTCAAGCTAGTCTCCTGCCTCCACCTCCCAAGTAGCTGGGACTACAGGTGCCCGCCACAACGCCCGGCTATTTTTTGGTTGCAGCCATCGTTGTTTGGTGGGCCCGGGCTGGATTGGAACCCACCAGCTCAGGTGTATGTGGCTGGCGCCTTTGCCACTTGAGCCACAGGTGTGGAGCCTAAATTGGCTGTTCTTGAATGTTTGTTTTTCCATATTTATTTTGGAATCAGATTGTGTAGTTGGTTCACTGATGTTCTTCCTCGGCTTGGTGACGTGCACCCACATTCCCAGCATTTTGGGAGGCTGAGGCTGGAGGATTGCCTGAGCCCAGGAGTTTGAGGATGCTGTGAGCTATGATCACACCACTGCACTCCAGCCTGGGTGACAGCCTGAGACCTTGTCTCTTTAAAGAAAGAAAAAATTCTACTAAATCTTATTTCCATCTCTATGACCATCATTGCTTATATTCAAGATATAAGATCAGTTCATCTTCAGTTGGAAGTGGGGATTTGGCCATGTCCAGAGAAAGTTTTGTTACCACTGGCAGGAGGGGTGCTTCTGGCACTTACTGTTGGAGATCAGGAATGCTGCTGATCACCCTACAATTAACAGGACAGCCCCACAACAAAGCAAGGCAACCCAAAGTGTGAATGGTGCCACATTTGAGAAGCAGATGCCAGTGAGGGCTCTTCTCTGCTTGTCCCTCTTTTGTTGAATGTTGGGTTGTTTCATGGGACTCAGACCTTCTAAGCTGCTCTAGAATAGTTTTAAACTATAGATGATGTATAGTTATTGTGGATACTTTTCTCTTCCTATTATCTGAGTCCTTCCTGTATTCAGGTGATACTTTTGGTTGTATCTTAGGTATTCAGGAACATTACATAAGCTAAATAGGCTGGATTCTTGCTTTCCCAGCTTCCTTTATGGCTGAAGTGCTGAGTGGTGACCTGGACTCCTCTGTCAGTCACAGAGGCACTCTAAAAGGGGTGCAGAGTAAGGGCCTTTCTCCCTGCTGGAACACGTTCCAAAGGGTCTGAGTTGGTTCTGCACCTGTAGCTCAGCAGCTAGGGCGCCAGCCACATACACTGGAGCTGGCAGGTTCGAATCTATTCTGGGCTTGCCAAAGAACAATGACAACTGCAACCAAAAAATAGCCGGGTGTTGTGGTGGGCGCCTGTAGTCCCAGCTACTTGGGAGGCTGAGGCAAGAGAATAATTTAACCCCAAGAGTTTGAGGTTGCTGTGAGCTGTGATACCACAGCAATCTACTGAGGGTGACACAGTGAGACTCTGTCTCAAAAACAAACAAACAAAGGGTCTGAGTGAAGGACTCCAATGACAGCAGGAGATTCCTCACCAGACCTTCTGAAGTTAAGATTTGGGGGACTGTTGCTGGCCATCTAGCAGTACCTCATCTAGCTACCAGTTGAGCTTTTATTTATTTTTTATTTTTTTGTAGAGACAGAGTCTTACTTTATTGCCCTTGGTAGAATGCCCTGGCGTCACACTGCTCACAGCAACCTCCAACTCCCGGGCTCAGGCGATTCTCCTGCCTCAGCCTCGAGTAGCTGGGACTACAGGCACCCACTACAATGCCCAGCTATTTTTTTGTTGTTGTTGCAGTTTGGCTGGGGCTGGGTATATGGGGCCGGTGCCCTACCCACCAAGCCACCAGTTGAGCTTTTAGATGCCCTTTTCATTAGTTCCCTTTACTTTCGACAGTCAGTGTCCTTTTCTGTTGCTTGCAACCAGGAGTCCTGGGTATACACACTTCCTACTACAAACACCAAGTGCAGTTAGTGGCTTTGTGACCAGTCCGTAGTGAGCGACGTGATTTGGACCCACAGGTTACACGAACTGTGGAACTGGAGTTTAGGTGAAGGCTTCAAGACACACACATATTTATTTTCCCTTAATTTATGGGTCTTTGGTTGTAAAAAGGCTTAGTAATGATTAATAACTTGGAAGTTTTTGGCAAAATCCATGACTTCATATTAAACCCATTGTCTGGCAAAGAAAAGAGCTCCATTGTTGGAACCACTGGTGGTGGGTGATTTTTACATATTTTCCATAAAGAGAAAGGAAAAATAATTCCATCTTTTCTCCAGCACTGTTTACCAAAAACTTTACCACGGCCACCCTTGTGCCCCAGGAGGGTGCGGTAATCAGTACCCTCGCTGCTCTCACACCCCAAGGCCTTGCTGTGCCTGTTCCCCAGAGCCAGCTTTCAGCTAGACGCCTACTTCTTTGAACTTCTTTCAAAAAACTAAGAGAACCCACATGTCCAGACTTTCCTGAATATCTAGGACAACTGGAAGAGGATGTGGAGTTTCTTAAATCATTTTCAGCCTGCCCCAAATGCTCTGCCTTCACTTGGCCTGGCCTTGCCCAGGAAGGGTGTATCTGCCTGCTTTGGGTTTTAAGGAGAGAGCATTCCCTCCTCCCCCAACGCTCTGCCTTGGCAGCCCTGTGACCTCTCACTAGGGTCGGGAGGATGATGGGTGGGTTGTCTCTTGTTAGCACCTTCATCAGGGTGGGAAAGAGCAAAGGGAAAAAGTGAAACCAATGAACAGGTCAGTGCCCAGTGAGTGAAAGTCTCTCACCCCAAGAACCTGCGGGGCTGTCTGGGAACCCATCAGGATAGAGACCAAGTCCTGCCCACTCAGGGTGTTCCAGCCCAGCCAGAACGGAAATGTCCAGTGCACACGAGGACTCAGAAGCTTTTAAAGGAATTGGGAGATGCTGCAGACAGGGTGAAGGACAGTCGGAATACGAAGACACCTTCCAGAAGTGCAGCTTGAACAGTCTGGGTTGCACAGCCCCATCCATCCTGTTTTAACTGTTTGCTTTAAAAGACAGCGGAGAGGACACATGGCCAGAGGTGGGAAGAAGCCCTTCCACCGCAGGGGTCTGTCCTGGTGGCTACTACCAGATTGAGCCCCTTTTTTCATGTCCTTACAGGTTGATCATAGTTTGTATGGCAGAACCACAAGCTCAGGTTCAAAACAGGAGAGGTGTCCTCATCTCCAAGGGAAACATACAACTCCTCTGTTAACTTCTACACATTCTCTTGAAGCATTTTTCATGCAAAAGTAATGATAATTATGGTAGTCGTGACCAAAACATTTAACAGTACATCGTTCATACTGTAACGCTTCTCAGAAGGCAGGCTCAGGTCAAAAGTGCTCAGAATTTTCCAGATTTTCAGATGGATGCATTAGCATTATTCTATACCAAAGCAAGTAATTCGCCTAATAGTTAACCTCTAATCTAACAATGTTTTATTAATTCCTCAATAGGACTCAAGATTCAGACTACTGACATGTAAATCAAAATGGGCATGGAAGAAAGTCTTGACTCACTCTACAAATAGCATATACACAAAAGAATGTCCATCAATAGAAGTTCAGAATAAGTCTAAAAGGAAAATTTATCTTCAACTGGCTGTTACCAATTGTTTATCGGGAATTTCCAGTTCTTGTTTTTCTTTTTTTGTTGTCCTCGGTAGAGTGTCATGGTGTCACAGCTCACAGCAACCTCCAGCTCTTGGGCTTAGGCAATTCTTTTGCCTCAGCCTCCTGAGCAGTTGGGCCTACAGGGGTCTGCCATAACGCCCGGCTATTTTTTTGCTGCAGTTTGGCTGGGGCCGGATTTGAACCCCCCACCCTCGGTATATGGAGCTGGTGCCCTACTCACTGAGCCACAGGCTCTACCCACCAGCTCTTGTTTTGTTTTCATGGGACATTGGTAGGACAATCTCTTCTAGTGTTTCTCCATCCGTCCTGCACCCTCACTTCCAGCCAACGTTCAGTGCAGCAGTGGTGGCTCTCTGGGAGGGGCAGGACGGAGCAGACACAGAGTAGAGCGTGCTGCCCTTCCCCTGCTTCAAGACAGCAGCTCTCCATGGCAGGATTGGCCCTCACGTCCCCTCTGGTGGCTCTGCCACTGTGCCTGGTGGTGCTCTGCTTCCTGTCTGCCTGGCTGGGCAGTGGGAGTGAATAGGGAGAATCTGGGGGTCCTGACTCTTCTGGATGAAAAATTTCTTATGGGGGTGGCGCCTGTGGCTCAGTGACTAGGACGCCGGCCCCATATACTGACTGAGGGTGGCAGGTTCGAACCTGGCCCCGGCCAAACTGCAACAACAACAAAAAATAGCCAGGCATTGTGGTAGGCATCTATAATCCCAGCTACTTGGGAGGCTGAGGCAAGAGAATCACCTAAGTCCAGGGATCAGAGGTTGCTGTGAGCTGTGATGCCACAGCACTCTACTAGGGGCGATAAAGTGAGACTCAAAAACAAACAAAAGAATTTCTTATGGAAAAAAACAGTATGGCCTCATCTCAAATCCCTGTGGACTATAGGGAATACCAGTACCAATTTTCTAACTCCTAAAAAAACTAGATTTGTGAAAAAAGGCTAAGTTATTCTCTAAATTGTTCAGTGGTTCACGACCTATTTCATGGTCCAAAGACTTTGAATTGTTGAAGTAATAGTTGTGCATCTCACCTTGATTTGGCTAAAAAAGGAAATAAAAATCCACTCCCCCTGCACCCACCTCCCCCACAAGCCTCTCCTTTAGTAATTCTCCAGTTGACCTTCCCTGTCCCGGGCAGGGCAGGTACAGGGAATGCTGAAGGCACACACAGTCATTAAGGAATAAATGTGACTAAGCTGGGGATAATAAAGCATCTGTCTTCAAATTCTGTCAAAGACATACTACCAGATCTCCTGGAGCTGTGTACAGTTTGCTCTCCCAGCTCAGGACAAGCTTATGGCCATGAAAAGGGGGCTCGTCAACTGTCCCATGGCCGTGGGAGGCTGATCCCATGCGCAGCACCCACGTGCTCTACATTCCTTGCTGGACTTGACTGTGTAGCTCTTTAAGGAGCTGTGTGGCCAGTTCTCTTGACCCAGGGGCCTCGATGCCAAGACAATCCCATCTGTACAAGGTCTGGTCAAGAAAGCCAATAATCTCGTGGGTTGTCTCTTCAGTGTGAGCCATCTGCAATAGGGCAGAAGAGAAACAAATCAAAACATCGCAGACAGACCCGGCTCCCTGTCCTGTGGACACATCCCCAAGAGCATCCTGGCCAGCATTGCCAGCCACTCCAAAGTGAAGCCCGAGGGCTCTTCATTCGTTTTCAAGGTGATAAGCAACATAAGTCTGTCTTCAGAGGCTAGCCACTTTCCTGCATCGAGGTTCAGCTGCAAACACTCACAGAGGTTACAAACAAGCGCTGCTCAGAAACAGGGACGTTTCCAGAAATGCTAGGCACAAGATCTGGTATTATGTGCTATAGAAAGCAGAGGCAAACCAGCGTGCTGGGGCTTGACTTTCTGCAATAGGCTTGCACTAATCTGAGAACTGGAAAATGCCACTTGTTTTTACACAGACACCCTTATACACGGCATTCCTGGGCCTGCAACCCAACCACTTGCTTTTCAATAGGCATCTAAAGTCTTAACCTGATTCTTGCACAGAGGCAGGAAACAGGCACTGTTAATTCATAACATAGCCTCGAGACGCTCAGACTTGTCAGTGCACAGAAGTATTTTCCTAAGAACTTTAGTGGAGAAAAATCGGAGGGGTGAGAATCTCAAAAGTTAGCTGTGCAAGGAATCTATTGTGTTTTTTCAGGCACAAGCAGCATTAAGAAGACTTAGGTTTTTCAAAGGATAACCAACACATTGATTTAATGTGTTTCGGTTTATATGGAACACACAAATGTTTATTAACCAGAGCAGCCCAGGCTCGGCTTCCTCTTGATCTCTGCTCTGGGCCCTTCCTTGAGGGTGACCAACCACCTTGGTTTTCCTGGGATAATCCTGGTTTTAGCCTTGAAGTCCCACAGCTCAGGAAACCTTTAAATCCTGGGCCTCTCACCTTCTGGCCACCAATAAAGGGAACCTCTTGTTGTGTGTACTATGAGAGAGGTGGAGCTGTGGGTGACCGAGGCCTTCGCTTTCAACCAGGCTGCACGTGCTGCCAGCCCCACTTGGTTTTTATTAATTCTCAGTGATCATGTGAGGCTGTGGATGACCTTTTCAGATGCAGTCTGTCCTTCATGGAGGAAATAATATGACCTCCCTGGGATGCCCCAGCAGAGTCAAGGTACTGCCCAGGACCTGAATGGGGGAGACTACCTTCTATTCAGAGAGGCTGGGCAATGCCAGTGAGGACAGACCCAACCTGAAACAGGACCACTCGTTACTGCAAATCTGACCTTTCATCCTTCTGACAAGCCAACTTAATTCCCAGGCTGTTCCATTCAAAGGAATGGAACTCTACTCACACACAGGAATCAGCCTTACCATAGCCAAGTCTGAAAAACCCGCACATCCTTGCTGGCTTCAGCTAATGTGGTTAAATTCATTTTGAGTTCAAGACTATAGAACTGAATGAACTCTAGACTCTCTCGGTCTTGCTAAGTTTTTGCTATTGTGGCAGCAACCCAGCAGCAGAAGTCAGAAGGAAAGCGAGAGAGAAACATGACTCCAGTGCAAAAAGAAGGCACTTCACACACAAACTGCAGCTGTGAGCTCACTGGTCTGCCCTCCCTGGGCACAAGTGAGATGGTGGCCATAGTAAGAGGGAAAAGCAGCTGGCTAGAGGCCCTGGGAGTCACGGGCAGGGGCTGTGAGAACCAAGGTCTGTGTTGGAGGGACAAGGTCAGTAGACAGGAATCCTGGGAAGCCCGAGGGCACACTCTGCCAGGTGCCCAGATGAGGGGACTGCCCTGGCGCAGCTCACACGGGGAGGCGGGATGTGGGCAAAAAGGTGCAGGGATGGAGCCATTCACCAAGGCAGGCAGACACAGTGGGAGGGTCAGCTCCAAAAGGGCATGAGGGCTCTGAGGGACAGTGGCGGGTCTGCTGCCACCCTGCTTTGAGCTAGCACCACTATCCAAAGCTGGCCACCCAGACAGAAGGCAGGGTAGGGACGAGCAGGGCGGCTCTGCATGAGCCCTCTGAGTTCACAGCTTCACCAGGCCTGTGTCCTGAGGGTAGATAAACCCAAGCCCTGGCTGGAAGGAAAGGCTGTCCCCCCAAAGCCACCATCTGGCCTCCCACCACCTGCTCCCAGGCCAGGCAAACCCTGTCCAGAGCTCCTTCCAGGTGCTCACAGCAGAGAAGTGAGGGATGTGGAGGGAGGAGAGAGGAGCCAGGAGAGACCAGGCTGTCAGCGGAGGATCCTTCCACTTGTCCTTTTGGGAGCTGCCTCAGCCTGGCTGCCTTCAGCCTGCCAATGTGGCCACCACAGCGAAGCCTCCTCCTTAGGAAGGTTGATGTGTTAATAAAGGCAGTTTTATAAACGTCTAAGACAGTGGTTCTCAACCTTCCTAATGCCGTGGCCCTTTAATACAGTTCCTGTGGGTCACGACCCATAGGTTGAGAACCGCTGGTCTAAGAAGACAGTGCCTGGAAGGCACTTCTGCACGGTGGGCCCAAGGTGCCCAGATGGCTAGCACCACCCACTAAAAAGCTGGTATATGAAGAGAAATATTGGTATTCTCTCCTTTAATGAGTTTCTATTCTCCATTCTCTGCAGCTGAACTGACTCATGAAATTTAATGACAAAGTACTGGGAGGGCTTCCATGTTCCTGCAACCTCACAGGAACCTTCCTGTTCCTACAGGTTCACATCAGCAGTATCAATACACGGCTAGGATGGAACTGCCCCAGGAATGGGCTGTCCAATGCAAAAAACAGACTTGAACTTTGGGCCATTGAATGTGGACTGTTTCCCCTGAACAGATGGAAATGTGTTTGGAATACCTAGAGGCCTGGTGTCTCTGAGGAGCTTACCTAGGTTCCTTTCCCTTACACTCTGGGAAGGCTGGGGTGGGGATAACTCCCATCTGATCTTGGCTGGTGAGCAAGCACCTTTTCCACTCACCGGGGTGGGAGAGGAGGGAAGTGCCTGAGAGTAAATTGCCCTTGACCCAGCAGGGCAGGGCTATGACTCCACCCACAGATGTCCTAAGCATGGGCAGGAGGTCAGAGGCTAAGAAACAAAAATTGTGCCAACATGGCTCGGTGCCTATAGCTCGGCGGCTACGGCGCCAGCCACACACACTGGAGCTGGTGGGTTCGAATCCAGCCCAGATCTGCAAAACAACAATGACAATGACAGCAAAAAATAGCCAGGCGTTGTGGTGGACACCTGTAGTCCCAGCTCCCAGCTACTTGGGAGGCTGAGGCAAGAGAATTACTTAAGTCTAAGAGTTTGAGGTTGCTGGAGCTGTTACATCATGGTACTTTACCAAGGGCAACAGCTTGAGACAGTCTCAAAAAAAAAAAAATTATGCCAACAGTTTCGTCATTTGAAAATGACTGCCTTTGACTCTTCATAATAACTTTTCATTTTAGCACAGTTTTAGAATTAGTGTCACTACAAAAATTAGTAAAAACAGTTCCCATTTACCCCACATCCAGTCCCCCCATCAATAACATCTCACATTAGGATGGCACATTTGCTCTCACTTATTAGGCAGGAGCTAAATAATGTGCACATGTGGAAGCGAGTGTGCAGGGCAGGCGATGGCACCTGGGCGGCTGGGAGGCTGCTGGGAGGCACAGTGAGCCCTGCCCCAGTAATAGCTGGACCAAAGGTCGACTTCACCACAAGGCAATATATCAATGTAGCAAAATGGCACATGAAACCCATGAATAGACACAAATGAAAAACAAACAGGGAAAAAAGTATGGCAGATTTGTCAGTTAACGAACCAATCACTAACATTCTAAAGCCCAGACTTTGTTCTGATTGCCTGGGTTGCTCTCTTGTCCCTTCTCTGTTCTAGGACCCCCTCCAGGACACATTACATTTGGTCCTTATGTTTCCTTAGGGTCCTCTTGGTTGTGCCAGCTCTTCAGACCTTTCTTGTTTTGATGACTGTGATAGGTGAAATATATATTTCATCTTCATCCCCTTTCCTGGCTTACAACTCCCCAAATCCCTGCAGTCGACACAGTGTATTCTTTTTTTTTTTTTTGAGACAGAGCCTCAAGCTGTCGCTCTGGGTAGAGTGTCGTGGCATTACAGCTCACAGCAACCTCCAATTCCTGGGCTCAAGCGAGTCTCCTGCCTCTGTCTCCCAAGTAGCTGGGACTACAGGCCCCTGCCACAACGCCTGGCTATTTTTGTTTGGGTTGCTGCCGTCATTGTTGGTTGGCGGGCTCAGGTTGGATTCGAACCCGCCAGCTCAGGTTTACATGGCTGGCGCCTTAGCACCCGCTGAGCCAGCCGCAGTGTATTCTTTTGTATGCTAACACTGGCTGTCAGTAAGGGTGGGGCTGGCCATGCTGGATTAGAGGGTTAGGATGTTTTGCCCTCATAAGGGGAGAGGGGCTAAAAGGTCAAGTTTATCACCAGTGGCCAATGGTTTCATTGATCATGCCTACAAAATGAAGCCGCCACAAAACCCCAGGACCAGGTCAGCTTCCAGAGAGCTGGATCCATGGAGGTTTCTGGCGGGTGGCACCCAGTAAGGTAGTACCGTACCTAGCTTCTCTTCACCTGCTTCCTTTGTAATATCCTTTACAATAACCGTAATGTGTCTCTGAGTTCTGTGGGCTGCTCCAGCAAAGCAGAGGGAGGCAGGTTGTGGGAACTCTCACTGAAGCTAGTCGGCCTCGACCACCACCAAGACCAGCATGCAGTGTGGGGGGCAGACTTGGGGCTTGAGCCCCACTCTGTGGGGTCTGAGGCTATCTCCAAGTATCAGGTGTCAGAACAGGACTGGGGGCCACCCAGCTAGTGTCTGCTACAGAACCCACTGCTTTTTGGGGGAGGGCAGAATCACCCTCCACCTGGTCGCAGAAGTCATGTTCTGTGTAGATAACTGTTGAAGGAGAGAGAACAGGAAAAGATTTGAGTGTTTTCCACCAACAATGACTTTGATAGTTCTGAGGAGTACTCGTCAAGTACTTTGCTGAATATTCCTCAACTGGGGTTTGTTGTATGTTTCTCTTATGATTAGACCTGGGCTATAGCCTTTGGGGAGGAAGACCACTGAAATAAAGTGCCATTTTTATCATTGTCAGCATGACTTGTCCCTGCTGATGCTGACTCAGATCACCTGCTGAGGTAGAAGGTGAAAAACAGCTGTTGTCTTTTACATTCAGCCAGAGAAAGAGCAGGTTGATAGTAAGTTGACGGATGCATTTGAGCTCCTACGGATGCATTTGAGCTCCCACCCAGAGGACTGGGAAGTGAAGTGTGCTTTCTTCCTCGTTATTGACAAGTGTTTATTATCATATGTTGCAATTTTTCTCCTTCCCCAAAGTGCACAACATGATGTTTTGTTGTACATTGTGAACCAATTACCATAGTCAAGCTAATTAACACATCCATCACTCTTACCCAGTTACTTTTTTTTTAATGGCAAGAACACTTCAGATCTACTCTCCTAGCAAACTTCAAGTATACGTTACTATTTTTTTTTTTTTGGAGACAGAGTCTCACTTTGTCTCCCTCGGTAGAGTCCTGTAGTGTCATAGCTCACAGCAACCTCAAAATCTTGGACTCAATCGATTCTCTTGCCTCACCCTCCCAAGTAGCTGGGACTATAGGCACTCGCCACAATGCCTGGCTATTTTTAGAGACGAGGTCTCACTCTTGCTCAGGCTGGTCTTGAACCTGTGAGTTGAGGCAGTCCATCCACCTCGGCCTCCCAAGTGCTAGAATTACAGGTGTGAGCTGCCACGCCCGGCCACACATTACTATTTACCACATTCAGCATCTGTACATTAGGTCTCCAGCACTCATTCATCTTGTAACCAACATTACCCCATTCCCCCACCTCCAGCCCCTGGTAACAACCCTCTACCCCATTTCTATGAGTTTGACTTTTTAGATTTCACATATAAAGAAGGTTGTGCAGAATTTGTCTTTCGTGCCTGGTGATTTTACTTTGTATAATGTCCTCTATGTTCTATGTTGTTGCAGGTGTGCATTTTATAAAAGTATACAGCAGATTCCTCAAAGTATTTTCAGCAGGCGTGCTAGGGCTGGACCCTAAGGAGATGGTACCCAGACTCTTCTGCTTCTGGCCACCCCTCAGGCTCTCAGGATGTTTTCTTTCACAGCTGAGACATAGCTGTGAGAGGCAGGGCTCAGGCCTGCTCTACACAAACTGGCCTACCAGCACTGAGACAATCTCCTGGCACTGGTCTTCTGAGCTCCTTGACAGGTTGGGTCATTTGTCACTGAGACTTTCCACATATTAATATTCTTATTCAAATATAACTCCCCCTGGAAGGAAGTGGGAAGGGCCCCTGGGTGATGAGAATGTTTCTTTCTTGATTTGGTCGCTTGTTGCATTGGTGTTTTGGGTTTGTGAAAATCCATCAAGTTGTATATTTTCTGTGTATATACACATCAATAAAAAGTAAAAATAAAACACAACTCCTAGAGCCAGCATGTTGTGTCTCACTTTTCTTTTTGAGATGAACATGTTTTAAATTTTGGTAAAATATACATAAAATAGGCTATGTTAACCATTTTTGCAATTCATTGGCATAAAATATGTTTGTCATCACCACCACCACATACCTGTCTTCTAACTTTTTCATCATTTCCTAACAGAAACTCTATGCCCATTAAAACTAATTCCGTCCTCCTTCCCTCAGTCCCTGGTAAACACTATTCTCCTTTTTCTCTCTAAATTTAACTATTCTGGGTACCTCACGAAAGTGGAGTCACAATATTTGTCCTTGTGCCTGGCTTATTTCATTGAGCATAATGTCTTTAAGGATCATCCATGGTATAGCATGTGCCAAAAATTCCTTCCTTTTAAAATCTGAATAGGCCAGGTATAGTGGCTCACACCTTTAATCCTAGCACTCTAGGAGGCTGAGGTGGAAGAATCACTTGAACTCAGAAGTTCAATACCAGACTAAGGAAGAGTGAAACCCTTTCTCTACTACAAATAGCAAAATCAGGCAGGTATTGTTGTGGATGTTTATAAACAAACCCAGCTACTTGGGAGGCTGAGGCAGAAGGATCCCTTGAACCCAGGAGGTTGCGGTGAGCTAGGCTGACACCATGGCACTCTAGCCTTGGGCAACAGATTGACATTTTGTCTCAAAAAAAAAAAGTCTGAATGATATTCAATCAAACATATCTGCCACCTTGTTTATCCATTCATCATCATCATCTTTATTCATTCATCTATTGATGGATATATTTGGGTTGTTCCCACCTTTTAGCTATTGTAATACCGCTGTTATGAACATTGTGTACAAATCTGTTCAAATCCCTGCTATCAGGTATATACCTAGCAAAATTTCTGTGTAATATGGTAATTCTATGTTTAACTTTTTGAAGAACCATCAAACCACAGTGGCTGCATGATTTTACATTCCCAACTGGAAACATATGAGCATTCCAATTTCTCTACATCCTTACATTGATTTTCCTTTATTCTGATAGCCATCCCAAAGGGTGTGAAGCAAATCTCACTGTTGTTTTGGTTTGTATTTCCCTAATGGCTAATGATATTGAGTACATCTTCTTTGGGAAAATGTCTATTCAAGTCCTTTGTCCGTTTTGAATTTAGTTATCTTTTTGTTGGTGAGTTATAAGAATTATTTATATATTCTGGACACTAAACCCTTATCAGATACATTGCTTCCAAATATTTCATCTCATTCTATGAACTATCTTTTCACTTTCTTGATAGTGTCATTTGTTGCACAAAATTTTTTAATTTTTATAAAGTCAAATTTATTTTTTTCTTTCACTGCCTGTGTCTTTAGTATTATATCTATGAAATCACAGTCAAAGCTAATGGTGCTCATTTTTGACTTGGACCATTCTTTTTTTTTGTAGAGACAGAGTCTTACTTTATTGCCTTCGGTAGAGTGCTGCGCCGTCACACAACTCACAGCTAGGCTTAGGTAATTCTCTTGCCTCAGCTTCCGAAGTAGCTGGGAGTACAGGCACCCACCATAACGCCCAGCTGTTTTTCTGTTTTGCAGTTCAGCTGAGGCCAGATTTGAACCCACCACCTTTCGTATATGGGACTGGTGCCCTACTGGATGAGCCACAGGCGCCGCCCTGACTTGGACCATTCTTTAGCCTTCCCGTCAGCTAGGCTTCAGGGAGAATTTCTTTGTAATTAACCAGTCTTTAAAAACTTTACAAACATGATTCTTTGCACTGCTGCAGTGAGCAGCACTGTGGTTTTGTTATAAGCACATTCACTGAAGCCTTACTTCTTCCCTGAGGGAGCAAGGTTATGCACTGCTAATTAAAAGTACCACACATGGAAGAGGCGGAGCAAGGTGGCAGATGAGAAGGATCCTTCAGGTGAGCTGAGGAAAAAGAGAGAATGCAGCCATACCTGGTCTGGGAACCCTACCCTGAGTCGTAGCTCAGGGAGCACAGTGAGAAGGTGGTGAGCTGGATAAAGCATGTGATCTGTATTGGTGGAAATCTGACGCATTAAGTAAGTGATTGCAACCCACAGGGAACAGCTGGCCACCCCCATGGAGGTCTGGTATGTGAAGAAGCCTCTCAGGAGGTTTTGATTTGGGGGGAAAGCTGTGCAGAAGGCTTGGAATAGCGGGCGGATGCCAACAGTATACATACAGTAACTATATTTGAATATCAGTTGGAGTGTTTTTGCCATCAGTTTGGTGTCTCCCAAGTCAGTAATACTGGGAAGGTCTATGAGGCCAGGGGCTGCCATTATGAGAAGGTTATGAGGTCTTAGCAGGGACCTAAAGCACAGCCATCTTAATTCTGTCTACTAGGATCAGAACTCCACTCTTGGGACGGGCTAAGGGATTCCCATACCCAACTGGAACTACTGTGAAGGGGCACAGTGAGACCTTCCTCTGAAGGATTCTGGAGAGCTTTAAGATCCCAATCCAGCAGGGTCTGAATGCTGAGGAAATAATCAGGCATTTACTGAGGGCAACTAAGTTAGGAATAAGGACCGTAGACAATGCCAGCTGTGTTTGCCTCTGCTAAAAAAACAAAACAAAACAAAACAAAAAAACAACCACAGCACCACCTGGTGTTCTGGAGACATACTATATATTCCTATTGAAGTTGGTCCCTTCGGCTGTATGTGTGTTTGTGTGTGTGCGTGTGTATATGTGTGTATAACTTTTTTATTCTTTTTAAACATTTTTTATTCTTTTCTATGTTGCTGAAATTGCTGCAGTTTTTGGCTATTTGAGCTTTTTTTTTTCTTTTTGCTAATTTGTTTGGTTGGTTCTATTTGTAACCATTTTTACTTTCACCAAGAGCAAGAACTCCTGTATTTTTAGGCACAGTATTTTGGCCTCATTTATTCTATTTCACTCCTCTTCATTCTCTCTTTTAATAGAGACTCTTCTACTTTCCTCATCTTTCCCACATAAATTGCTTGTGCAACAACTAAGATAATCACCTTTTTGTTTTGGTCTTTCATCTTTCTTTCCTTTTTCCTTTGCTCTTTCTCTCTCCTTTATTTGATACAATTGTATCAATTTGAATTTTAATTTTCTTTATTATTTTTTTTCTTTTCTTTTTGTGCTGTGTGCTGGAGTGGTATGACTATGGTCTGGTGGGGAGATCACAGCAGTAGTCTGGCTCAAGGAGATCAAGAGATCATGGTCTGGGGAGCCCTTCTATCTTTGGCCCTGGAAAGACAGTATTGGCAAGTCCATATTGTAGAATTTTTCTACTTCTTTTTCATTTTAATTTATTTTTTCCTTCTTGTTTTTGCTCTTTTCTTTCTCTTCCTATTTTTGGCAGAGAAAGAGTTTGGCTTTGCTCAGGCTGGTAAGGAGATCCTGATTTTGAGGCATCCACCCAGCCCAGCCCCCCAAAATCTTTTAATTACAGGTGTGGCCTTAATGCTGTGCAAATCAATACCATTTCTTTTATCATTCCCATTCTCTCTTTCCTATCCTCTTCTCCTTCTCTTCAATTCTTCTCTTTCATCCCCCTTCCCATTTTCTTTTTCTTTTCCTTTTCTCTTTCCTTCTTTCTTTGCCTCTTATTTCTCCTTGCTTGCACTGTACTCTTCTCTTCTTTTTGCGCTAAGAACCAAGACAAGGTAATTTGAAGCAAAGGATGAAGCAAGAAGGGAAAAGGAAGACAAGGAGGTAAACAAGAAGTAAGAACACATGAAGAGGAACCAACAGAAAAATTCTGGTAATATGAAACACCCAAACAGAGCAACTCCCCCAAGGGACCATGAGGCAGCTGCTGCAAAAGACTCCACCCATAAAGAATTAACAGATTTGACAGAAAGGGAAATTAAAATATGGATGATAAAGATGATAAAAGAAATGGATGAGAAAATGGAAAGACAGAACCATAAGTCAGAGGAGAGATATGTAGACTATAGAAAGAATATGCAAAGCTTAAGGAAATGAAGGAGACAATCGGGGAACATAAACATGCAGTGGAAAGTCTCTAAACTAGGTTAGACCATGGAGAAGAAAAAACAACCTCAGGGATAGAGGATAAAGTTTTCAAGTTAATCCAAGTGTTCAAAGAGGCAGAAAAGAAGAGAGAAAAAGCAGAACAATCGCTTAGAGAACTACAAGACTCCATGAAGCCTTCAAACATATGAATAACAGGGATCCCTGAAGGGGAAAATGATTGTCCCCAAAGAATGGAATCCCTACTGGAGACTATCATAAATGAAAACTTCCCAAGTCTTACTAAAGACCTCAACACACTCCTTTCAGATGGATATCGAACCCTGGGTTATCTCAACCCAAACAGAGCTTCTCTAGGACACACTGTAATGAACCTGTCCAAAGTCAAGATGAAAGAAAAAATGGAGTAAATGCTATGGAGGAAAAGCCATTAGGATGACAGCAGACTTTTCAGTCAAAACTTTCTAAGCTAGAAGAAGAATGGTCATCCACCTTCAACATTCTTAAAATAATTTTCAGCCCAGAATTCTGTATCCTGCTAAACTAAGTTTCAAAGTTGATAAAGAAATCAATCTTTTGTAGATATACAAACACTGAGGAAAGTCACCAAAACAAGACCAGCTCTACAGGAAATACTTAGACCTATTCTTAACACTGACTGTCGTAATGAACCACCAGCAAAGTAAACACCAGAAGCTAAAGGTCAAAACTTAGCTTCCACAATGGTAAAAAGGATAAAACTACATGATAGACTTTCACAAAATGAATAGAACTCCACCATACTTATCAATTCTCTCAATAAATGTCAATGGACTGAATTCACCACTGAGGAGGCACAGGCCGGCTGATTGGATAAAAAAGCATAAGCCATCCATGTGCTGTCTCCAGGTGACACACCTAGCTTTGAAGGACAAATCAAGCCTCAGGGTTAAGGGATAGAAAACAGCATTTTAAGCAAACAGAAATCAGAAGAAAGGAGGGGTTGCAATCTTATTTTCAAATACAAGTGGATTTAGAGCAACCAAAGAAAGACAAAGATGGACACTCTGTACTGGTCAAAGGAGCAATACAACAAGAAGACATTTCAGTTTTTACTATTTATGCACCCAACTTAAATGCTCCCAGATTTATGAAACAGACCTTGAGTGGTCTGAGCAATATGATATCCCATAACACCACAATAGCCAGGAACTTTAACCCCCACACCCCCTCCCCACAGAACTAGACAGACTCTCTAAACAGAAACTAAACAAAGATACAAAGGACTAAAATGTGACCCTAGAACAAATGGGTATAATAGACATATATAGAACACACTACCTCAAAGCTAAAGAATACACATTTTCTCATCAGCCCATGATACATATTCCAATACAGATCACATCCTAGGATACAAATCAAACTTCAGCAAAATTAAAAGAATAGAAATTATACCTTGTATCTTCTCAGACCAACAAGGCAATAAACGTCAAACTCAACTCCAACAAAAATGTTCATCTCCACACAAAGACATGGAAATTAAACAACCTTATGCTGAATAATAGTGAAGTTCAGGAAAAGATTAAAAAAGGAAATTATTAAATTCCACAAACATAACAACAATGAAGACACACGAGATACCAAAACCTGTGGGACACAGTAAAAGCAGTCTTAAGAGGGAAATTTATCCCCTGCCCACATTCAAAAAACAGAAAGAGAGTGTATCAACAAACTCACAACAAACTCATGAACCATATTATGGAACTGGAAAAAGAAGAACCATCTAATCCCAAACCCAGCAGAAGAAAAGAAATAACCAAAATTAAACCAGAGATTAATGAAATTGAAAACAAAAGAATCATTCAGAAAATTAATGAAACAATAAGGTTGATTTTTTATTTTATTTTTGAGACCCTGGATAGAGTGCCGAGGTGTCATAGCTCATAGCAACCTCCAATCTGGGCTCAAGTGATCCTCTTGCCTCAATTTTTCCATTTTTAGTAGATATAGGGTCTTGCTTTTGCTCAGGTTGGTCTCAAACTTGTGAGACCAATTAAATCCCCATTAAAATACCATTATCATACTTTCAAGATTTGGGAAAAACGGGTGGCACCTATAGCTCAAAGGAGTAGAGTGCCGGCCCCATATGCCAGAGATGGTGGGTTCAAACCCAGCCCTGGCCAAAAACTGCAAAAACTGCAAATAATAATAATAATAATGATAATAATTTGGAAAAAACAATTCTTCATTTTCTATGGAACCAGAAAAAACTCCGTATAGCCACGGCAATTCTTAGCAATAAAAAAAAAATAGCCGAGGATATCACCCTACCAGACTTTAGGCTATATACTACAAGGCCATAGTGAGCAAAATAGCATGGTATTGGCACACAAAGACAGACACTGACATTTGGAACCAAATAGAAAACCATGAGATGAAATGAACCTCTTACAGCCACTTGATATTTGATAAACCAAACAAGAGCATACCCTGGAGAAAGGAATCCCTATTCAATAAATGGTGTTGGGAGAACTGGATAACAAAATGTGAAAGACTGAAACTGGACCCGCACTTCTCACCACTTACAAAATTGATTCAAGGGCGGCACCTGTGGGTCAGTGAGTAGGGCGCCAGCCCCACATAGCAAGGGTGGCGGGTTCAAACCCAGCTGTGGCCAAACTGCATCAAAAAATAGCTGGGCATTGTGGCTGGCACCTGTAGTTCCAGGTACTCGAGAGGCTGAGGCAAGAGAATCGCCTTAGCCCAGGAGTTGGAGTTTGCTGTGAGCTGTGACTCCACAGCACTCTACCGAGGGCAACAGAGTTAGACTCTGTCTCTACAAAAAAAAAAAATTTGATTCAAATAGATAAAGGATTTAAATCTAAGGCATGCAACAATAAAAATCCTTAAAGAAAGAGTGGGGAAAACACTTCAAGATATCAGTGTGGAAAAGATTTTATGAAGACGACTTCAGTGTCAACTGTAACAACCAAAATAAACAAATGGGAATTAATTAAACTGAAAAGCTTCTGTACAGCTAAGGAAACAACAACCAAAGCAAACAGACAACTTTCAGAATGGGAAAAGTTATTTGCATATTATGAATTAGACAAAAGCTTGATAACTAGCATCTATAGAGAACTCAAATTAATCAACAAAAAAGCCCCAACAATCCCATATATCACTGGATGAGAGACATGAATAGTCTTGAATATTTCATTCCAGACTGCTTTCCATGTCCCTAAGCTTCTCTAAAGAAGATAGATGAACAGCTAACAAATACATGAAAAAATGTTTATCATTCCTGATCTTCAGAGAAATGGAAATCAAAATCCCCACATCACAAAGTCTCAAAGTTGCAGATGCTGGCATGGATGTGGAGAGAAGGGAACACTTTTATAATGTTTTGGGACTGTAAACTAATACAACCTTTTTGGAAAGAAGTATGGAAAATCCTTGAAGAGCTCAAATTGGACCTTCCAATTGATCCTGCAATCTCATTACTAGGCATCTACCTAGAAGAAAAAAATCCTTTTTTTTTTTAATAAAGAAAGAATCAAAAAGACATTTGCACTAGAATGTTTATCACAGCTCAGTTTACAATCACCAATATGTGGAAATAACCTAAGTGCCCACCAACCCAGGAATGGATTTAGAAGCTGTGGTATATGTACACCATGGAATACTATTTGGCCATTAAAAAAGATAGAGACTTTACATCTTTGGTATTAACCTGGATGGAGGTGGAACACATTCTTCTTAGTAAAGCGTCATAAGAATGAAGAAGTATCCAATGTATTCAATTCTTTTTTTTTTTTTAAAGACAGAGGCTTACTGTGTTGCCCTCGGTAGAGTGCGGTGACATCACAGCTCACAGCAACCTCAAATTCTTGGGCTCAAGCAATTCTCTTGCCTCACCCTCCCAAGTAGCTGGGACTACAGGTGCCCACCATAACACTCAGCCATTTTTTGTTGCAGTTGTCATTGTTTAGCAGGCCTGGGACCAGGTTCGAACCCACCAGCCCACAGTGTATGTGCCCGGTACTCTAATCACTGAGCTACAGGTGCCAAGCCCCATATACTCAATTCTAATATGAAGGCAATAGATGAGCTAATACAAGGGGGTGGGGGTAGTGAATGAGAGATCTGGGAAGGGGAGGGGAGAGGAGGATGGGATGTCATTGTATGACACACCTCTTGGGGGCAGGATACAATTATAAGAGGGGCTTTATCTAACAAATGCAATCAGTATAACCTCATTCTTTGTATTGTCAATGAATCCCAAACAATAAATTAAAATAAGAGAAAGTACCAGAAACATGGGGGACTGGAGACCTGGTTTACCATGTGCCCCAGCAGCAAGTGGCATGACCTGGGAGACTTCCCTACTCTGAGCCTCCATTTTCTCGTCTATGGCAGGTGCTGCAGGGGGCAGGTTCTGGGGTCCATCCCAGCTGTCAACCTGCCTGACTGTTCCTCCATCTTGGGCAGCATCCAGGACATGTACCCCTCAAAGGCTAGGACTCTTTGGCCCACAACCCATCCTTCACCTGAAGTATAAATGAGAACTAGGATGCTGGGAAAGAAGGGACTTACCAGGGTGATGGCGTCCCGGGCCATAGCATGGCCTCCACAAGCTCGGAGCAGGAAGGTGAGGAGGAGGCGCTTGCTGAGCTGCTGTGCAGGTGGCCCGGGGTCGGTATCTCTGCCATCTCTCGCCACCGCCAGCAGATCCGTGGCTGAGAGTGGGGCACTTCTGGACAGTTTCAGGAGGTGACTGAGCATTGCCTTCACTTCCACCTGACAGCATAATGTCAAAGGGTGAGGGATAAGGGAAGAGTGAGGACACATATTCTTTCAGGATTGATTTATTTGCTTTGAAGCAACCCCCAGAAAGAACTGGCTCCTGAGAGAGGGAGAAAGAGGCAGTGCAGCAGAGTTTACACACTGTTCCACACAAACCCAAATGGGCGGAATGGAAATTTCTTGACTTTCTTTCGTCTTGCTCACTGAGCAGCCAGGGCACCATGCCAGGAATTGACCTTTTTTTGTATGAAAGGAAACGGAGTGAAGTCTTCAACAGAATGTAGTCAAATTTTTACATTGTGGGAAAAAGAACAAAAGCCTACTTAAAGAGTTGCTTCACTATCGGAGCTGCAAATCAAGTAAAGCCCCATGCAATGGGGCCTCCGTTGAGCCAATGTTCTGATAAGAATGCAGGTTGCCTTTTGCTATCTTTTGGGGTGGGGGGCATCTCCCCCCACCACATACACATTTTGTTTTAGACACTGGAACAGTCTGTTCATACATGTTTAAAGCTTAAGCAGAGGTCACAAGTTCTATGGAATCCACATAATAATGGTAATTGTTATAACTCTGTGGGTTGTTTCTGCATAAAAAATATTTATTTCATGCTGAGGCTTTTCTACTTGCTACAAGGATAGTACATCAAGTTGTAACTTCAAAAACAAAGCAAAAACTGAAAGCCACTGATCTAAAATGCCACATGGAACTCATGAACAGCTATGTTCCATCAGCTTTGAAAGAATACTTAGGCCTATTCTGAGAATTCCCATGACCAATTTTATGGATTTTGTGTGAAACATTTTTTTTTCCTGGAAGTTAAGACCTCATTCAATGAAGTCTGTCATAAACTCCAGCACACTAGGCGTGTTGTGTGAGCAATTCTGACCACAATATGAGACCGTGGGAAACTGCACCCCGGGGCTCTTCCACGGAGGACAGCAGAGTGTCAACGGGACAGGCCACGCTCTTAGCACCTCGCCCCTCTCCGCTGAGCCTAGCCTGCCCTGGTCTGATGGTATCTACAAGAGCCCAGGATTGTTTTGTCATCTACATGGGTCTGGAAAGATGGCAGTGTTTAGGAGGTGAGCCTTTATGTCCATTTTCTTCTTGACTGCCATTTGATTTTTCCCCTTATTCGATATTCCCTAAGATGGAGTCTTCCTTTCTATTTCATTCCAGAATGCTTTCCATGTCCCTAAGTTTCTACTTGAATGCCAGTAACTTTAAATGCTTTCTATGTTTTCCGGGAGAAAGAAAAGAAACTTTGTTTTCTTTTTAAAGTATTATTTTTTTACATCTTGCATTAGAAAGAAATCTATATTTGTTCACTATGGAAAATCAGAAAGGAGAAAATGAAAAAAAATTACAGTGATCCAAAGAGACCCATTGTTCATAATTAGGTTTATATCCTTCTCATCTTTTTTCTATGCATTGAGAACATACCATTCACCACACATAACACTTTATAGCTTACATTTTTCTCTTCCTAGTGTATAATAAGCAATTTACCATTTTTATAGAACATGTTCTTCAAGAACTTTATTTTTCATGGTAGAATGCTATTCTATGGTTAGGATACACCAAAATTTATTTAGCCAATAGCCTTACTATTAAAAGTTTAGGTCACTTTCAGTTTTTGAAATTATTAGCAATGCTGTGATGAATATTCTTATACATAAATCTTTGTATGGACCTCTAATTATTGCCTAAGTATAATTCCTTAGGATAATGGCTGGGTTTAAGGATATGAACCCTTGTTTTCTTAATTCTTAAGACTATATTAATATAGGCTTGGCACCCATAGCTCAGTGGTTAGAGTGCCAGCCATATACACCAAGGCAGGTGGGTTTGAACCCAGCCCAGGCCTTCTAAACAACGACAACTGCAACAAAAAAATGGCCAGGCCTTGTGGCAGGTGCCTGCAGTCTTAGCTACTTGGGAGGCTGAGGCAAGAGAATCACTTAAGCCTAAGAGGGAGAGGTTGACTGAGAGGTTGCTGTGAACTGTGATGCGATGGCACTCTATCAAGGGGATGATATAGCGAGACTCTGTCTCAAAAAAAAAAGAATATATGAACATAGACTTTTTAAAAAAAATAATGATCCAATTCAGTTACCAAAAGGAGATAAACCTCCAGTTGCAGTGACTCACACCTGTAATCCTAGCACTCTAGGAGGCCGAGGCAGGAGGACCACTTGAGGCCAGAAATTCAAGATGAGCCTGAGCAAGAGTGAGACCATATCTCTACAAAAAACAGAAATTAGCTGGGCATTGTGTTGCACACCTATAATCTCAGCTACTCTGGAGGCTGAGACAGGAGGATTACTTGAGCCTAGAAGCTTTAGGTTGTAATGAGCTGCAATAATACCACTGCACTGTACTGGGGTGACAGAGTGAGATCTTATCTCAAAGAATAAAGAAGATGAGTATTGGCTGGCCAATAGAGTGGTTTGCCAGTGAGTGGGACAGGCCTTTGCAGAGGCGGGACACATCCTGGGCATAGACAGACTCTCTCTTTGCACCCACATTCTCACACCTGAAGGACAAATAACAGAGGCAACTGTTTCAGCCCCAGCACATGATCTGGAGCTAAGCGATTCACTGTGATTTAATTATGCCTTGTAAGTAAGGCAAAGACAAAGCTATTGTTAAGCTTTGATCAAATCCCACAATAATACTTTCTCACATAGTTCATGGTCTGTTTCTCAAGTTAGCCCAGAGAACATCCAGTGATTAAAGTTCACAAAACCTTGGGGAACAAGAGGTATGTATTATTAGTCAAACTAAGAAAACTCCTTTCCTCAGATGTCACATACTCCCATGCCTCAGGTCAGGAACCAAGGAGGAAGGGGCTCTGGAATCTCTAACATGAAGTGCTTGGTTCAATCACAAGGCAGATGTCTGATAGAACAGCTAAGAAGGAAATGGGCATATGGCACTAAACTACTCTGAGTTAATCCATTTTCATCAAAGATGCCTAAGCATCCTCTGAGTAAGAACTATGCATAGGTTTTTCTTAAACAAACAAAAAGACCAAGTTAGCTAGTAGAAAGATGTGCCAATGCAGAAATTTCAAGGAATTAAGTCTTATAGGAAAATTTATTTTTCTATACTGCAAAAGCGAATCTTTGTCAGTATCCATGACTGATAGAAATTTAACATATATCTACCAATTTAGCATGCATAGAATCAAATACAAACTGCACATAAAAGGGCAACAAAGGGCGGCACCTGTGGCTTAGTGAGTAGGGCACTGGCCCCATATGCCGGAGGTGGCGGGTTCAAACCCAGCTCCGGGCAAAAACTGTGAAAAAAAAAAAAGGGGGGCAACAAAAATCACGAGTGCTTCATCCATCTTAATTATTAATGTTAAAAATAAGATGAAGAGGCTGGGAATGGTGGCTCATGCCTATAATCCTAACACTCTGGGAGGCTGAGGTGGGCAACAGAGTGAGACTCTGTCTAAAAAAAATAAAAATAAAAATAAATAAATAAGGCAGGCACATAGCTCACGCCTCTAATTCTAGCACTCTAGGAGCTGAGGCGGGTGGATTGCCTGAGCTCACGGGTTCAAGACCAGCCTGAATAAGAGTGAGACCTTGTCTCTAAAAATAGCTGGGTGTTGTGGTGGACGCCTGTAGTCCTAGCTACTCGGGAGACTGAGGCAAGAGAATCGTTTGAGCCCAAGAGTTTGAGGTTGCTGTGAGCAAGGATGTCATAGCACTCTACCTAGAGCTGGTAGAGTGAGACTCTGTCTCAAAACGAACAAACATAAAAAAATAAATAAATAAAAACAAACAAAATAAATTTAAAAAATGAAGAAAAATATTAACTAGGATTTTCCTTAATTAGCTTTAATGTGATATTTTAAGGAGGAAGGAACAGAAGGCTTTCTTTTTAATCAGGTAGCAATCCTCAAATACCTATGTAGATTATGATAATTTCTAAAACAATGTTTTATTTTTGATCCAAATTAAATTATCACCAAATTTCAACTTTTTAAAATCCAAAATTTTTTCTTTCCCGTCATGGAAGCCTTTAAACAAATAAAAGATGGAAACATCTGTACTAGTCTCTGCTACCTTTATACAATAGAAAATATAAAACAAATAGGAACATTGCTCTTTACATAATGAAACCGGTTCTCTTTAATTATTAAATCAGCGCAAAGCACTGGCAGTTGAAGTTTGAAAGACCAGCAAATAAATATTTGCAAGGGAGGTGCCAAAACCTTTAATCAAAGCATTGCTTCCTGTAATTATTATATTCCACATGAAATAACAACTATCTTTGCCACTGACAGTTACCCTGTCCTATACTTAGATGCTCTGTTATTTAGGAAATGACCTAGTCCTTTTTCAGAAGCAAAGTGGTTAATATCATGCGATTACCATAGCAAGAGGTCTAAACAAAGCCAGTAATGTGAGGGTATGCTGACTGATCCAGAAAGAAGTCCAGATGTAAGCAAGCATAGCCAGGCTGCTGAGGAGCAGGACAGAGGACACTGGCTGAAGAGCCAGGCTGTGCCATGGGCCAGTGCTCCTGGCAACCCTGGAGGACAGGCCTCCAGAGTGAGTTGCATCTGTAAACAAGGGCAGCTGAGCAAGGACAGATCCAATGACCTTGAGGACAAAGGGCTGTGCCTTATCCCCGCAGCACTTCCCAGAAGAACAGGGTGGCTGTGTCTTGCTTCCAGTGAATTCTGTGGAGGCAGGAGAATGTCTCTGACCACAAGTCCAGCCCCAGCCCCCTTGTTACCCAAATAGACAATTACACATTACCATGAATTACGCCATGAGCTTGCAGAGCGAGTTTAGGTGTGGGGAGTGTCAGAGAAAGCTGTTATAGAACCCCTCCCTGCAGGAGGGTCTACGTGCCCCAGAGCTGCCCTAGAATGCACACACAGTGGGGCCGGCCACCCACCATGGTCTGTGCTCTCTGATGACTCCCGTCACATGGGATGTAGTAGAATGCCAAGAGCCATAGCAGGGCTGCAGGGGGTTCAGCTTCTGACATCAGTAACTGCTCAGCCGCCATATCAGCCCATCCTCCAAAGTGAATGAACAAAAACCAGCTCTCAAAGGGACCTTCACAGGACCTGGAATAGAGCCAAGACAGATGACAATTGGGAAACCTGAGTTCTTTCTCCTTTTGGTTCTCTTTTTTTTTTTTTTTGTATTCTTTTTTATTGTTATTTTATTTATTTTAGAGACAGGGTCTTGATCTGTCACCCAGACCAGAGTGCAGTGGTGTGATCATAGCTCACTGCAGTCTCAAACTCCTGGGCTCAAGTGATCTTCCTGCCTCAGACTTCCAAGTAGCTGGGAACATAGTCTCCTTTGGTTCTTTTTTTTTTTTTTTTTGAGACAGAGCCTCAAGCTGTCACCCTGGATAGAGTGCTGTGGCATCACAGCTCACAGCAACTTCCAATTCCTGGGCTCAAGCGAGTCTCTTGCCTCTGCTTCTCAAGTAGCTGGGACTACAGGCACCCGCCACAACGCCTGGCCATTTTTTGGTTGCAGCCTTCATTTTGTTTGGCGGGCCCGGGTTGGATTTGAACTCGCCAGCTCAGGTGTAGGTGGCTGGCGCCTTAGTCTGTTGAGCCACAGGCACCGAACCTCCTTTTGGTTCTTAAAGCAACTTTAATGAACAGTTGGCTCCTATTGTACTTATCCACTGAAGTACAACCTTCAAAGGACACAAATTAGACTCAGGAAGTTTGATGACTGCCACTCTGAACCCACCTCAGGACATTAAAAGGATGCCTTACAAGAACCTCATGAGGTCTAAGGACTTTGACATGTAAGTCTTTATATTCAGGTACTGTAAGTTCTTTGAGAAAGGAACGTTCTGGCTTGTAACCAACAGGATGATCGTAGGATCATGCTGCCATGTGCCTCCTTGCCCTCTGAAGGGCCTGCACAACTGGGCTGCTGTGGAGAATGGGACCTCTCAGCCACAAAGGCTCTAGAGTAACAAATGAGAGGCTTCCCCAGGTCCTGATAGAGACCAAGGAAGGCTGTTGGCTTCCACCCTTTATGAAGAAGGGGGTGAAAAGTGCAACGCAAGTAGAAATGTGCTTTTCTTTCTGGTAAGACCCAAGGATCTGGTGGACATTTTAGCAATTATGAATTTCTAATGAGTTGCATGTATTCTTTCCTGTCATCACATGTGTATCAGTACTGGAAAATTAAATCTGTACAGTCAATTCTTGCTGCACTGATAACTGGGAGTTGTAATACTTGCTTAAAGGATAGACCTTTTATGCAGTGCCAGCCTTAGCAGTTTAAAATCTGCTTTGGAAAAAATGGAGCAGAATTGGCCCGAGGTCAAGTTAGATCAAAACTTTCCCTCTGGACTGAGGGAAGTGACTGGAACAAGGAGATCCTGAGCCCTGTTACAGGGTCTGCCTTTGTTGAATCTGGCTCCATGGTCTCTCTGACTGGTTCATGGAGTTCCTGAGCTCTAAGCACGCTGCTCATCTCCTGGGTAACTGCTTTCCTCCTGTCCAAGTTCTCCTTGAGAAGTGATTAAGCATTCTGCAATCACACTTTCAGAACAATAAAGAGAACATGAAAGAAGGGTGAGAAAATTCATCTTACTCCTTTGTCACCAGAAGGTCAGAGCTGATGCTTTGAGGGCCACATGGGCTGGGTTTGGGTTGTCTCAAAGCAAGGAAGGGGCTCTATCAGCACCTCCCCTGCAGACACCTCAGGCAAGTGTGCAGAGCAGCAGGGCTCCAGGCAGGCACTTGGATCGGGGGTCAGAGATCAGCTTGTTCCTTCACTCTCTTTTCCACTAGTAACTGAGTATGCAAGGCAGCTCCATATGGCTGACTGAGAAAGGGCCTAACCTGCTTAAACACACCCCCCCAAAGGTGGCCCCAAGGTCCAGGTTAAGGTAGGAGCCCCATGAGGTTTTAGGTCTAGGTCCTGCTCTTCCTTCAACAGGGACAACTAAAAACGAGTCCATGTGGGGCTCACAGGGTGCTACAGATGGCAGGGGAGATACTCTAGTCTCCATTTGGCTGCCAGTCCTTTTTTATCTGCTCACTATTAGTAAGAATCTTGGTGTTGAGGTGGGCTAGGGGCACTCACACCATTAGACAGTGCTCATGGACACAGGAGCATCAACCATGAGCTGTGGGCTGGGCACAGTGGCCCACTCCTGTAATCCTAGCACTCTGGGACACCAACGCAGGTGGTTTGCTTGAGCTCAGGAGTCTGAGATCTCTAAACAATAGCTGGGCATTGTGGTTGGTGCCAGTAGTCCCAGCTACTCGAGAGACTGAGGCAGGAGGATCGCTTGAACAAGAGTTTGAGGTTGCTGTGAGCTATGACGCCATGCATGGCCCTCTACTGAGAGTGACAAAGTGAGACTGTCTCAAAAAACAACAAAACATAATCTGTGTTAGCTCAGTGAAGAGATTATAGAGAATTTCAAGAGGGAATAGTAGCAAAAAGAACAAAGAAGATAGTCTTAGTAGGCTAGGATAGACAATGAATAAATTATTCATACTCTAAAAGTAAAGAAGTTAAGAGGAAGTCAAAGAGTACTATGTTAGAAAGAACTTAAAAGTCTAAATGTGAATGTTCTTAGGAAAATAACACATGTAAGAGAGTACCTCTTACCATAATGTTAGGAATTAGTTTATGTTAGAATGGATTTTCTAATTTTAGAGAAATACTTATTAACGAGAAGGGAAAACAAACATTTAACATCCACTCTCCTGTGCAGGAGAACTTTAGAATTTCCTTCCCTAGAGATCTAGAGAGAAGAGTGAGGGAAGGACCCAGAGAAGCTTTTCCCTCTGCATGGCCAGCGGTGCTCAGATGTGGGCACTGTTTTTTTCTAGGGTCTCTTCTTTTATGGCTACACCTGTATATTTCAAAATCTGAAACCACACATTACTCAGGTATTTACACAGGCAGCCTATTTATTCTTTTTTTTTTTTGTAGAGACAGAGTCTCACTTTATTGTCCTCAGTAGAGTGCCAGGGCGTCACACAGCTCACAGCAACCTCCAACTCCTGGAAACTCTCCCGCCCTAGCCTCCAAGTAGCTGGGACCACAGGTGCCTGCCACAACGCCTGGCCATTTTTTCGTTGCAGTTTGGCCGGGCCGGATTTGAACCCACCACCCACGGTTTATGGGGCCGGCACCTACCCCCTGAGCCACAGGCACTGCCCCAGCCTATTTATTCTGGCCTGCTCAAAGTGATGTGTGTAACTATAGGCTTCGTTCACCTCTTACTTGGCAATGGTGCTCACCTGTGAGGTCTGTCAGCCCTGCCTAAAGGGAAGATAAGGTTCAAGGAAAACAACACATTCAGCAGACTTAGGAGTGGTCAGTGCTTTGCTCACCCATGAGTCTGGCCTTCAACAATTTCTCTGAGTAGTTCGGAAATGTGCTTCAGTGCCTGGAGCCAGCGTCCTGGTGGGAGATCTGTGGGGAGAGAGAGAGAGAAGTCAGAGGGAAACTGAAGAAAAGTCAAAACTATTAGGAAGCATCTCCAGCTAAGACTTGAAGTTTTAGGGAAGTGCCCTTTCCTTTGCTCTCTCCTTCACAGAACCTATACCACTACTCATGGTCTTTAACTCAGGAACGTTGCAGCAGATACAGCCTGCGGAGCAGCCCACCCTGGCATCAAGAAATGCCATGTCACGGGTGCCCCAGGTTTTTTCTTTTCTACCTACCTACCCCCATCTAATAATGTGTGATTTCAAAATACATTGAGATTATAATAAAACAGCCAAGAAGGAATTAGAAATGATCTGCTCAATTGTTTTCCTATGGCTGTGTTGAATTTATAATATGATTTCAGGTTTACAGTGGAAAAAAACGTCAGAAAAAAAAATATATGGGATTGATGCAAACAAATGCCTTTTCTTGAGTTAGTTTCTCTGGTTTCACAATTATGCTGTGGCTTTAAACACATCTGAGCATCCACTTATTTGCAGTTCTAAGCAACATCTGAAAAACGTTTTCATGCACTGATAGATTCTGTAATCAAATCCATGAGGAAGATAACACAGTGATGGAGGCACCACCACTCCACAAAGGCAGCCCTCTCCCTCCTCTGAATCCCCGTAACTCCGTAATTCCCTTTCTTTTTTTAATTAGTCATTTAGACATTTAGTTTATCTAGGAGCCCTCTGCATGTAGTTCCTAGAGAGTCAGGGCTCATAAGTGATCACCTTTTATGTCTCTTCCAGACTTGGCAATGGCCACAAAATAAATGTCTGACAAATAGAAAATTATACCATTAAACATATTTCTGAAATTTGTGAACATTCATTTTTTCTAGAAGTAGTGCAAGAGATTCTTATATGTCTGTTCGATATCACTTGTTTATTTGGGGGCATAATTCTAGATAACTCAAAAGATAGAGGGCAGAGTTCACACCATCTACACCTTCATCTTTTGTTTATAGGTTCCTGAACTTAAACAGTAACAACTGCAATGCATTGTCTGGAGTTCCTTATGCTTCTCACACGGGCTGACCTTGGGCCTTGCTGATCTATCGTAAGTTATAAGGTACACTCCAGATGAGTAAATTCCTGATTTTTTTCTTAGTATTTTCTGATTGTGTTCCCACAGGTTTTCATGAAACTGTCACTAGAGATCCCACCGAGACCATCACCACCCCCACTTCCAGCACCTGAGAGGGCAGTGTCAGGTGGGCCACCTTGGGCAAGAACCTGCATCTTCCTAAAAAGGAAGAGGAACTTAGACTCTGTAAAATGTTCTGGAACTTTGAATCATCTACTTTCCTCCAATGAATCTATTCACACAAGGATTAGGGAAAAGGCAGGGCAGAGAAGGCACAATAGGGAGACATTCTGGGCACTTTACTCTCCCTCCGCTCTCTCTTTCCTGGATGGCACAGTCTGGGCTCTTGTCAGAGTCGCCTTTCCTTCAGATTTCAGGTGCAGAGGGAGAGGATGCCTTTACTGTCTATTTCTGAAGTGTTTTCTGGACACAAGCTCACAGGCACACTCTGAGACCACTAGCCATCCAGAGAAGGGTGGAACCATCACTTCCTCAACCAGATGTGGCCTACAGAAGCCTGGCAAGTGAACTCAGGGGAGGCTGTGGTCTGGATGTCTTACTGAATTCTTTAAAAATCCTCCTTTAGTTTGGTCAGGAGAAATTTTCCCTAAATTTCCTTGGCATTATCCATCACTTTATCTTTTTCTTCTTCGACAGGCTGCATGGCACAGAAAGAATGAAAAACAAATAAATGTACTGCTTCATGCTGATGCAGCCAAGTTTTTGCCTGTTCCTGGCATCTGTGTGGGGCTGGCTGGCCCGGCAGAGCCTGTGCCACCTGGAGGCAGACTACCAAAACCTAACCAGAAGCCATTTGCTTCTTCTTTTTCTTTTCTTCTTCTTTTGGTAAGTGGTCCTAACTGGGAAGCCAAGCAGAATCTTATATCAAAATCCATAGCTTAAAGGGATCTTAAAAATAATCAGCTTCATCTCCCTTGTGTTACAGACGATGGACAGGGAGAGAAGGGTTTTCTAGCTTGTCAGTCAATGCTCTTCCCCAGAAGTAATTTTGATATGGGCAACATCAGCCTTAACCTACCTTTGGTGTATTGCAGCAGTACCGCAGCAAGAGATGGAGAAGCATAGGGAAAGTAGGTCTTGAGTGCAAACTTCAGCTATAATAAGACAAAACATTCCAAAGGGCATGAATGTTGGGACTGAGAGGGGTGTTAGGAAAATACAAACTCCTGCATATTCTGCCCAAAAAAGACCCACCAGTATTAACATGGTCAGACTACTTTCTTCAACATTTATTTTTTTAAATGCTTCCAATAAGCTTATATTTTCCAGAAAAATAAATCTTTTTAAAGTCACTTTCTAGGACTTAAGAAAAATAAAGTAATGCTCTTGATGTCTTTGTATGACTTCTTTCCTCACATGAACTCAATTATACCTGTAAATCTTCTATTTCAGTAAGAGTTGCCACAGCAGTTATAAGATGTTAGGTATTTCAGCACAGTTTTTTAAACAAAAGCATAAAACGACAGGGGTGCTCACATATTTGAGGGTCAAAATGGTATAAACTATCCATGCCAAAGCACAGAAGCCTTTAAGTACTTTTAAAAAATATACTGCATTAAAATCTAGAAAGTATGAAGTGCATGAGCTTAAAGGACATGATTTGATGAGTTTTGGTAAATGTATAAATCTATGTGACCACGGCTCCAATCAAGACACAGAACATTTCGATCGCTCTTAAAAGTTCCCTTGTGACTCTTAATAGTCAGCCCCTCCACCTCACTGTGCCGACCAACATTCTAATTTTGATGTGACAGATCAGTTTTACTTAATCTTAAGTCTCAAGTACATAGAACAATAGAGTATACATCCTTTTGTTTCTGGCTTCTTTGGCTCAGGGTTTTGTTAAGGCTCATCAGTATTATTGTGTATGAGTGGTTCAGTCTTTAGTTATTGCTCAGAAGTTGTCATTGTACGAATATATCAAAGTCTGTTCACCCATTTTCCTACTGACGGGCATTTGGGTTGTTTCTATTTTGGGGCAACTAACTAAAGAAAGCTGCAACTAACAATTATATCTGTATCTTTTTGTGGACGTGTGCTTTCACACTCACTCACTCCTGGGTGAGTACTACAGAAATAGAATTACTTTACAAGGCCATACAGTTTTCCAGTGTTTGTACCATTTTGCACCCACCAGAACTGCATGTGAATTCTAGTGCTCTACATACTTGCCAAAATTTGGTGTTGTCAATCTTTTTTTTTTTTTTTTGAGACAGAGCCTCAAGCTGTCACCTTGGATGGAGTGCTGTGGCATCACAGCTCACAGCAACCTCCAATTCCTGGGCTCAAGCGAGTCTCTTGCCTCTGCCTCCCAAGTAGCTGGGACTACGGGCACCCGCCACAACGCCCGGCCTTTTTTTGGTTGCAGCTGTCATTGTTGTTTGGCAGGCCTGGACTGGATTCGAACCTGCCAGCTCAGATGTACATGGCTGGCGCCTTAGCCCGTTGCGCCACAGGCGCCAAGGTGGTGTTGTCAATCTTATTAACTTTAGCCATCCTCTGTGTAACATGCATGCTTTCATGCCTGTTTTACTATGCATTTCCTAATGGCAAATTATGCTGAACAATTTTCCTGTGTTTACTGCCAACTTCTACATTTTTTTTTTTGAAGTTTATTTTTAAGTCTTTTGTCCATTTTTAAAAACTGCTTTGATTTTTACGGAGTTGGGTTCTTCATGTATTATGGATACAAGTACTCTGTCATACACAGTAGAACTTCTGTAAGTTGATCACCCAAGGGACTGTAACAAACTGGTCAACATATGGAGATGGTCAATATAAGTAACTAGGCCCACTATACTGATGGGTACGTGTACTTACTTTCTTGTTCAGCTTTTACTAGAGAATATCATATGAAAACATACATAATCAAAACCCATACATAGGCTCGGTGCCTGTGGCTCAGCGGGCTAAGGCGCCAGCCATGTACACCTGAGCTGGCGGGTTCGAATCCAGCCCGGGCCCGCCAAACAACAACAGCTGCAACCAAAAATGGCCGGGAGTTGTGGTGGATGCCTGTAGTCCCAGCTACTTGGGAGGCAGAGGCAAGAGACTCACTTGAGCCCAGGAATTGGAGGTTGCTGTGAGCTGTGATGCCACGACACTCTACCCAGGGTGACAGCTTGAGGCTCTGTCTCAAAAAAAAAAACCCATACATACAGTAACATACAAGATCAATATGTTTACTTGTTTTTTGTTTTTTTTTAGCATTTTCCTTTTTTTATTGTTTGGGGTTCACTGAGGGTACAAAGAATTAGGTTACACTGCTTGCATTTGTTAGGTAAAGTCCCTCTTATAATTGTGTCCTGCCCCCAAGAGGTGTGCCATACACTGTGACCACCCCCATGCTCTCCTTCCTTCCCTCTCCCAGCTCCCTCGTTCCCCTGCCCCCCACCTTGAATTGATTTGAGTTTTCATCTTATGTGGACGTGTATTAGATCATCTACAGACTTTATATTAGAATTGAGTACATTGGATTCTTGCTTCTCCATTCTTGTGATACTTTACTAAGAAGAATATGTTCCAACTCTATCCAGGTTAATGTAAAAGATGTAAAGTCTCACATTTACTGTTTTTTTCATGGTTTAATTATTCTTTCTGATAAAAGAGTCAACCGTGGTCCGTTTCTTATTCTTACTACAAATGTGGAGTAAGTGGAGAAAGCACTCAGCATGCCTGCGCATTTTTCCACGTGCAAATACTACCATTCCATCACCAGATGCCTGGCATCTTTTCTTTTGGAGTCTCCGCAATTTCAGTGTCATCCTCACTTGTTTCTTTCACTTTATCAGCTGCTTCATCCATGCTTAATGCTGGAAAATTACCTATTGCCAGTAAAATAGACTATTTCGTCTTTGTTTCTCAGTTGACACTCCTTCCCCACTCCTCAAATGGGGCACCAGTCATCCACGCTCATTTGTTTGCTCTCCAAGTGGCAGGGAGGTCTTCAGGCTTCAGGTTATTGAACACACATGGCTTTGCCAATTTCCCAATCACCAGGGGCTTCAGTTTCTGTTTAAGCTAGCGCAAAGCATAACTATGAAACGTTATTTGTAAAGTTCCCTATTCTTACATTTGTCACCCTTCGCAACGAGGCTCCTGTCGAGCATCGCCTTGGGAAAGAGTTTGGCCCTTGTCGGTGTTAAACAAGTCATCATCTCTGAAGCCTCTAGGTGAGTCCAAGAATTTTCTGATAAGCCCTTCCACAACTTCTACTGGAACTTCACTGGATTCACCACACAAGACTTTCTGGGAGATCTCGTGATGCAGTTTAAATTTTTCAAGACAATCACTTGATGTTTAGAAATCGGTCATCGCGAATTCTTGTGCAAATTTTTTAGCAACTTCTTTGATTATTGGCTTGGAGATTCAAGCGTTAACTGCCTTTGTTTGTTTGAACCAGCTTAAGGTGGCTTGGTTGACTTCATAAAGGGAAGATTTTCTCCTTTTAAGCTGTAGGTCTCTGCTTTCCTTACCATATCTCTACGCGTGCTCACGTTTATGTTTCTGGATATTACTAACTGCTCTTGCTAACACCAAAATGTTCCACTGTCCTTTTCGGCTTCTGCTTTGCAGAAAATGTACAAAATCAACTTTTTTCATCAATGTCAGCTCTTTGAGTTCTTTCCTTTGGGCCATGATATCTCAATTAACTGTAATTTTTTTCAGTAATTATAGGATTTACCTACAATTCAGACTAGTCTTTCGAGCTGAAAAAATCTCGTACAACACATGGTAAAGCGGACATTAGCCCTAATCCAATACCTGGTAAGAATAAAACAAGAAAAAAGAACTTACACTAAAGAAAAAATAATACAACCAAGAGGTAAAGTCCACACCTTCTACTCCTTAAGTGTAGAGTGGATTCAACTGGTCACTCTACAGTTGAAGACAGTTCAAATGATCAAGATATTAATACAACTTACAGAGGTGGTCAAAAAGAGGTCAGTCTTCCACTGAGCACATGTGGTGCATGTCCGGCCTATGAAAATTAGGTCAATTTAAGAAGGGAGGAGATGTAGGGAAGTAGTCAACTATGGAGGTACAACTGTAAATATCTCCTAGCCGGTGGCTGGCTTTTTCATTTTGTTAATACCACCTATCAAAAATAGAAGTTTTAAATTCTGATAAAGTCTGATTTATCTAATTTTTTCATATGGTTAGTGCTTCTCTTTTTACATCTCTCCTAAGAAACCTTAGACAACTTTAGTGTTGAAAAAGACATCCTCAGCTCGGCACCTGTGGCTCAAGAGGCTAAGGTGCCAGCCACATATACCTGAGCTCGCAGGTTCGGATCCACCCTGGCCCGCCAAACAACAGTGATGGCTACAACAAAAAAATAGCCGGGCATTGTGGTGGGTGCTTGGGAGGCAGAGGCAGGAGAATTGCTTGAGCCCAGAAGTTGGAGTTTGCTGTGAGCTGTGATGCCATGACACTCTACCCAGGGTGACAGCTTGAGGCTCTGTCTCCAAAAAAAAAAAAGAAAGAAAGAAAAGAAAAAGACATCCTTCTCATTTTATTCTGGGGGATTTATAGCCCTAACATTTACATTGTAGCCTATGACCATGTCCAACTGTCGTGTGCTTTATTCGTAGAGGCTGATGTTCTTTTTCCCCAGATGGACATCCAGTCATTCCAGCACCTTTTGTTGAAAACATTCCTTTCCCTATTGAATTGCTTTGGTGTTTCTTGTCAAAAAGCAGTTGACCATGTCTGTAGGGTCCACATCTGGACTCAATTCTGAGCTACGTCTATCCTTCTGCCAATACCTCACTGTCTTTCAGTCTTGAAACCAGGCAGGGTAAGGCCTCTGACTTTGTCTTGCTTTTGTTTTTCAAAGTTATTCTGGCTACTTGAGGTCCTATGCATTTCCATATAAGTTTTAGAATCAGCTTTTAATCTCCATTTTTAAAAGTCTGGTAGGATTTTGACTGGGATTGCATTGAAGCAATAGATCAATCTGGGGAGAATAGACATCTAAACAGTTCATGAATATAGCTTCTCTGTCCTTATATTTAGCTTCTCTTGGCAGTATTTAATAGTTTTCAGTTAGAGGTCTTATACACCATTGTGACTTGTATTCCTAAGTATCTTACGTGTGATGGTGGATCTGGCTTTTTCTTCCTTTACTTCACGTATTTTGAGACTCTGGTATTAGGCACATATCCATTTATAAGTGGTACTTCTCCTGATGAAAGGACCATCCTGTCATTATGAAATGCTCCTCTTTGCCTCTGTTAACAGTTTCTCCTTGAAGTCCATTTAGTCTGCTACCCACTTTCTTGTGCTTACTATTTGCCCACCACATCTCTTTTCTTCCTTTTACTTTCAATCTATCCGTGTCTTTCTAATTAGAACAGATCTCTTGAGAACAACACAGATAGTTGGGTCTTGGTTTTTTATTAAGTCTGACATCTCTTTTTACTAAAATATTTAGTTAACTTGCATTTACTCTTTGTAGTCAGTATATTTCTTGATAGGTCTGTATTAATGTCCAGCTTATGACCATGTTTTTCTCTTGTCCCTTCCATTTTCTTGTTTCTCTGGCAGCCTGCAGTCTATCTTTTGACACCTCAAGTCAATCAGACCCTGCCCCATCACCCCGCCCCCCGCACAGAAGATGTGAGAAGCAGAAGATTGCCAAGTGCCGTTTCCCTTTCCAGGGCTGAAGGCCCTCTAGTTCAGGCTTCTTTTTCAGGTGCTCGCTAGTATCTTCAAATAGATTTTTAAAAATGTTTGGCCTGAGGTTTATCCTTTTTATCTGTGAGAGATTTAGTCTAGTCTGTAATCAGACTCTGCTGCTGCTGGAACCAAAACCTGACCTGCCCTGCCTTGTAGTGAACCACCACACAAGCACAGGGACGGCGGCTTATTGCACCAATCTCCGGTTTTTGCTGTCTGATAGGGCACAGTGATGGAGCTGCACCGTGCTCTCAAATAGAACGGGCTGAGGGGAAAGGGTAAGAAGAGAGCAAGAAGCACAGCAGGTGAGTGCTTCTGACAACCGAGTCTCTCCACGCTGCTGAGGAGAGGGCACATGGGCACCACCACTTTTGAAATCAACCTGGCATATTCTACTGAAGCTGAACCTTGGCACATCTAACAACCAAATGCTTCCACCCCTAAGTCTCTATTCCACAGTGTCCAGGGCAACATGTTTGTAACAAAAACAAAATGCCCATACAGGAAAGTGGATATGCTATGGTTCATTTCACAGTGGATTACAATACAATACTTTACCACAGCCATACACAGCAACATAAAGGCATCTTTGTAACATGCTTAGTGGAAAGAGTAAGTCTTGAAAGATACGTGTAATATGCTACTACTCCTGTTTGGTTTTTAAATAAAGTTCAAAAACAACCAAAATGAAATAAAACATGGTCTATGTAATCATATATATGTGATCAGATTATTTTCAGAAAAATCAAAGGAATAACATAAAATTCAGACAGTGGTTATTGAGGGGGGGAATGGCAGAGATGTAAGACAGAACAGTAGCACACAGACAGACAGAGGTTCTTATCACTAGTGGTCCAGGTCTCACTGGATTCATAGATAACTTTATTACAAAAGAATGAAACACACAGAGAGGATCATACATGGACCAAATATGACAGGAGTCAGGCAGGAAGGATCATGATTAGCTAAAAATGGGCACTCAAGAAGGCAGAGCATCCATCACTTAAAAGGCAGGAACTCAGTAGCTAGGCATTGTGGTGGGCGCCTATAGTCCCAGCTACTGGGGTGGCTGAGGCAGGAGAATTGCTTAAGCCCAAGAGTTTGAGGCTGCTGTGAGCTGTGATGCCCTGGAACTCTACTGAGGGTGACATAGTGAGACTCTGTCTCAAAAAAACCAAACAAAAAACAAACAAAAAAAACAAACACCAAACAAACAAAAAACAAAACAAACCAACAAAAAACTAGCAGGAACTCAGGAATAGCTCTAGGAAGAGAAAGGAATTAATAGATATGTAATACCTACACACAGAGGTGCCTGCAAACTAAGAGGTTATTGTTTTTCTATTCTGAGCCAAAGGTGAGGGCCATGAATTCTTGTTTCTTTTTGGACCCACTTTGTAGCCCCCACATCTCTTATCACATGTTACCTGGTCAGGGTACTAGTCTAAATTAAAAGCAAATGCATCCCAAGGCCAACACACAGACTCGGAGCAAAGCTGAGGGGAAAAAAAAAAAGACTCAAGGTAGGTAATGCTGAAAAGCAAAACTACTTCTCCAGCAGCCTCTGCTACAACCTAGGTGTGTTCCAAAAGTCAAGGGTGTGGGTTCCTAGAGGTCAGGTCCTAACGGGGAATACAAATAATGTACGAGGGAGTATACAAGATATTTATAGTTATGCCTCAAAACACTCGTAAAGGCAGCAAGCCCCTTTCAGCTGAGCACTCCTCCCAAATTCCAGGCTTTGGTACCATTGATAACACTGTTTGCTATGGTCTAGTTAGCTTCCCTAGAGAAAATGAGGGTGGGAAACAATAAATCATAAATATTTATTTTGCCTTAAAATACTGAAACATCTGATAAAACCTGAGAGGTTTCTGTGGCATAAGGGTGTGTGGGGTTTTAGGAGAGCTAAGCGTCATTACTCTGCCCTAGTTGGTCAAACTGCAGAGAGCATCACAAGGGACCACGACATACTTTATTGGGAAGACTGGCAGGCCAGCTCCACCCTGAACAAAGTGCCACATAAATGTTAAGTCTGTGGCCATGAGAAACAAAAGCCAATTATTAATAAAATGCCCAAAGGTGAGAATTCTCTGGTACCAAAAGTTCCTGTTTCACGTGGTAACTCTAATTGGTCAGCAGCCCTTGGCAGCTGTGGCCCAGACTCTGCTGCGGGGAACCTGGAGTACAAGTCTCTGTGCAGGGCCCCGGCCCAGCCTGCATCTAACACAGCCTCCTGGTCACTGCCACTCCTCATCCCTGCTCCCTGGCACCCGCATCACTTCCTTTCTCTCCTGGAATCTGCTTCATATTTGGCCTTCTCATAGGAGGGAAGATGTTAAGAATTAAGAATGCCTAGTATAACTTTGTAGTAAGTGACACTTCCTATTCAGTACATGCCATATGAATCCAGGATACCTACTGCTGGCCTGGGAGGGGGTCAGATGCAGCTAAAAGGACAGCATCCTGCTTGGCAGACAGCACACAACACAGGCCAGGGAAATTCAGCCTCCAGGTCAACACATGCTGGCATGACGGAGTTTTCTGACACAGCAGCAGATAGACACTCTGAGTGCCAGGGCACAGGGCAGATAGAAACTATCTCAACTCAAAAATAGTTTTACCTTTGCTGGAAGGTAAAACTAAGCTTCATTTGGAAGCTTTTTGTGTGAGAGAAACAGTCCATCAAAATTACTGAAAATAAAATGATACTTTATGGTGATTAGCCATTACTCCTACCAGCCTCTTTTTCTTTCAGTGAATAAGTAATATATGCAGTACAACGAACCTGTTTGTTTTCTTTTTCCAGAGCTTCTACAAAGCATTGTGTAAACACCTGAATAGCAGCTAGTACTTCTGGGGCTCCATCGGTTTCCAGGAGTGCATACCTGAACAATGCAAGTCAGATGACAGCATGTTTAATGATTAATCTAACAAACACATGAACTTGAACTGTAAGGGGGAAGAATGGAAACATTCTTTTTGTGCTGTAAGCTTCAGCAATATTTTAACTCATCAGACTTCGGTTCCTGTGTGAAAACAGGCAAAATCTTTCTCTTCCTCTTCTAAATACTTCCTTTAAAATTGCAATGTGCAACGCTCCCTTTCTTGGTTTTTATAATTAGTAAGCACTGAAAACCCTTTCCATGTAGGTTCACATGCTCCTTACAAATATCTTCATATTTAGTATGCCTGGACATGTGACATCAATATTTTGCTTTTGTAAGCAAAGACAGACCTGCTCAAAGGGATAAAATGGCTCAATCACATGCACCCAGCAAAGTGGAAAAACAATCTGCTTGTGCCTGGTTTCTGTGCATTTTCATACAATTCATTTTTCTTTATGTTTATTTAAGCAAAAAGAAAAATCAATGCAAACTTAGCTTTAAACACTACATCTTCAGAAATCTTATTTCTATGATCATTTAGGTTAAAGTTGGTATGCTTCAACACAAGTGCTGAATTATTTGTTATTATAAAAATTCCTTTACCCAAAGCCTGCTGTCTGCCCTGAAGCCTCTACTACTGTGGGTAAGATGGGGCTGGACAGAGTCAACAGCCCAGCTGCCCAGTGTCCACTGCAGAGGCTAGAAACACTTCCTGAGGCTGTTGTCTCAGGACACGTGGTTACAACTGGCAGTGATGTCCAGCCGTAACCCCACTTCTTGTCCAGTGAGCTCTTCATCCCCTATCACCTATAAATCCAATCTATTTCCCAAGAAGTATCCTAGTTTCAAAATAAAAATTAATGTGTTTTTTTTTTCTTTTTGCAGTTTTTGGCCAGGGCTGGGTTTGAACCCGCCACCTCCGGCATATGGGGCCAGCGCCCTACTCACTGAGCCATAGGTGCCACCAAAATTAATGTGTTTTAAGATAACATGCTTGGTGTATTTTGCCTTTCAGAAGAAGTCTGTTAAGAATGGCTTTATTTATTTATTTTTCTTGGCTTTCCTTAGATTTAAAGTCTTTTATAAAGATTGGTCAGCCCTCATGTGGTGGAGGGAGTATATTGCTACCCATTATTCTGAGCTGAGGAAAATCCTACATAAATATTTCATAAAATTAATGCCTAATTCAATTTTGCTTTTCTATCATTATTAGAATTTAAAAAGATTAAAGAAAAAGCTATCTTAAATCTTGGCTTTTTAAATAAACACTGACTTTTGAGTTTTTACCTCTAATTACCAAAAAGCTCAGAGGGATCAGGAGTGAGAAATTCTACCACAGAAATTTTTTATTCATGTTTGCAAATTGAGCATTTTTAGATCAATCACTAACTGAAATAGTAGAACATTTACCTGAACATTTCATCAACAACTCGGAATATGGCAGGGTGGCAGGATGCTTGAGGCTATAAACAAAAGACGATGAGAAAGTGAAGTATCAGATATTTTATGCATCACAACTTGCTATCTATTAGGCTAATGAGTTGCCCAGAATTGCTAATGTCTACAAAATGAGCATATTCCTTTGGGTTAGAAAAAAGCTGCACTGAGGCAGGGCGTGGTGGCTCACACCTATAATCCCAGCACTCTGGGAGGATTGCCTAAGCTCATGAGTTTGAGACCAGCCAGAGCCAGAGCAAGACTCTGTCTCTAAAAATAGCCAGGCATTGTGGCAGGTACCTATAGTCCCAGCTACTCAGGAGGCTGAGGCAAGAGAATTGCTTGAGTCCAAGAGTTTGAGGTTGCTGTGAGCTATGATACCATATCACTCAATCAAGGGCAAGTAAGGCTTTGTCTCAAAAAAAAGAAAAGTTGCACCAAAACAGCCCGATGTACCAGTGCAAACACTGGTTCTCTTTGGGCGGGGATTATGGGTAAACTTTGTATCTTCTTTATGCCCTTGTATGTCCCACATTTTTGTTAATAAGCCCATATAATCTATAAAAAAGAATTGACTAAGTAGTAGGGAGAATATGAAAATGCCTTCTATCAGGACACTATAGTGAAGACATGGCCTGTGTGACTGGTTTCATCTAATGTGCCTGTGTCTGACTGGTTCAAACAGCTAGCAAAGCGTCAAGGTTGGATCTGCACCCACTATCTTTTCACTCCGTTTCTTAGGTAATGAGCACATTTAATAAGTTAGGATTACTGTTGAGGAAACCAGTGACCACACCAGGGACTAAATGACTTTGCATCTTAGTGTGCAATAAATGCAGCAACTCAAGTTATTCAGGTGAAAAGAAGGCTGATGAAGAAAAAATCACACTGTTTCTTGGCTGATGAAACATGTCTAATTTATTTCTTGAATATTTTTGCAAGAGGTTTTTTTTTTTTTTTTGAGACAGAGCCTCAAGCTGTCACCCTGGATAGAGTGCTGTGGCATTGCAGCTCACAGCAACCTCCAATTCCTGGGCTCAAGCGAGTCTCCTGCCTCCGCCTCCCAAGTAGCTGGGACTACAGGCG